>JAQGCB010000108.1:0-32342 GCA_034698835.1 Protaphorura tricampata
CTTAGCTGGTTTCAATGGTGTAAACCCCAAATAGATCTGACGGTGCGTTTTCGAGAAAATCCACTTTGAAATTTTTTCAAAATTTTGAAAAAAATTTCAAAGTGGATTAATAACCGTATTATAATTTTACTCGGATCAAACTTAACCATCGATCGACGGACATTAACTGTACAAAAAAAACAGAAGAGTATTACTGAGGTAACCAACGGAATTTCTTTGACTTCCGGTTTTAATTAGACTTAATTACTTCTGAATGTGATTACAAAAAGCAGAGATTTTTTTAAATTATACCAAGCAGTTTCACCTATTCTATTATTGAGTGAGGATAAACATGATTTTTACACAAATCGACAGATTTTTTTAAGTCAAAAGTGAAAACATGATAATTTAGAATGATTAAAATGGTTTGAACAATTTTTTGAGTAATTTCTTTTTGTATTTAGAATTTAGAATAACTTAAACAATGCACATACACTTGGAGTGAATGTAAAATTATTAAACTTCACACAATCTCACACTTATGACTTGATTTAGTTTTGGTCATTGTGGCACGCTGTGTTTGATTTTCAATTGTTTCGATTGTCTGTTGATTTGTTGCAAGGAAGTACTCATTCACTGCTTTTCTGCCCTCATCAATGAGTAGCGTTTTAGTAGTGTCGTCAATATTAAATTTCAAACTACTCACATTCAAATTATCAATGTAAATAGTTCTGTCGTACTCACGCTCACTTTCATTGTGCCTTTTTCCTTGAGCGCTGTTGTCTTTATAACTTTTATGAACTTTTTTCGTATACGCTGATTGTGCAGTTGTAAAATTCGGTCCCGATTTTGTTGTATATATCAATTCGTGACCGATTTCCAACTCATCATACTCTTTGCCATTCTTAGTGTACTTGTTAGGTGGGTATTTTTCCTTGTGTGTTTGCATGCAGCTTTTTGTAGTCAAATAAAATCCAAGGATTTCATTACTGTTTGCTATCTTATCAAAAATTTCGATGGGATAATTGAGTGCAATTCCTCCATCAATTAAATTGTGGCTAACCATGTGTTGTGGAATGTATCTTTTCTTTTCTGAATTTTTACAATAATAATGATGAGGTTCGAATACATAAGGAATTGAGATTGAGCTACGAATTGCATCTGAGATGATAGCATCAGGTGTGTCAAGGCTTGAAAATATTAATGGTTTTTCATTCTCTAAATCAAACGCAACGACATAAAGGTCCTTAAATTTGGGTTCCACATTAATTTCAACCAGCTCTCGAAACGTGCAATGCTTTTTCCCTGTCTTCTCAGTTATAATTTCTTCAATCCATTCTCTAAAATTGTGTCCGGTTGCAAATCCAAGTTTATTTCTATCCATGGATGAAAACGTAGAACTTGCTGAAGACAGAGTCAATCCTTGTTTTATGGTACTTGAGTCTGAAAAACTGGCGAGTCGTTCTTTAAAGGATGAGTTTTCAATGTCTAAAAAGTGAGTGAAATCCTTAGTGAGATATTCAAATAATTCTGTTTCATTTTCATAAAGGCACAGAGACACAAATAAAGCAGTAATTGCACCGGCAGACGTTCCAATTACTCGAATAACATTTGGTAGCAAAGTCTCGTCCACGTTTTTTAATGCATTCAAACATCCCAGGTAAGCTATACCCTTCACACTTCCACCCTTGAATACTAAATTCTTCACCATATTTTTCCTTAATCTTAACATACTCATTCTGAGTTTGAATCACTACTAGATTGAATCTGAACTGTTAAATTCACACTTTTACGCTTAGCTCAATGAAAAAATTCCAACGAATGAATTTATTAAACTAATTGAATAAAGTTGTAGAGATGAATTTGGTAAGTTTGACTTCCCTGCCTTGCCTTTTTCAGACTGGAGGAACACAGATTAGATAGTAAAAACCGGCTTGGATTACGTCATTCAGTTCTGGTTCTGTTTATAGCACATACGGATCAGGGTTTGTTGAGAATTTGCACTCATCCACAAATATAGACAAGTTTTGGTGACTGGAGAAGTGTTGATACACAAGTTCAATCTGAAAATGAGTCCACACACTCGGAAGTAAAAACTAGAAGTTCTGTCTCATACACATGCTATATGCATACACAAATATCACGCCATTCACGACACTAGATTTCGTAATATACAAATTTTTTGCATTAAGTCGTTGACTCATTTTCTCCTCTCATCTCACTCTGTCCCACTCCCACTGCATCCATACAATGTGTGGTCATATTTGAGCGTGCATGCTCATTTCTGCTTGTGTGGAATGACCGAATGACCGATCCATGTGCTAGGATTCTGAATTGGATAGAAGGTAAATTATATACAAATTTTTTAAATGTCTAAAATTCTATGATTTTAAATATTTTAATTTAAAGTTATAATAGGAAGTAAATCCGTTCTACAGCATCTCATAGCCGCAAGTCGTTTTGCCATAATATTTTAAAGTGTTAAACAAAGCCCTGGGATTTGGTAAGATTTCTTTCTAAAAATAAAGCTAATCTTATAAATTGGTTAACTTGTATGTTTTTACTTTTTAGTAAGAAGTGAGGAAGCCCGGATATAAATGAATAGCTAACGCATGGAATTTGGGTATCGTCTCACACATGCACATGGAAGAAAAGACCCTGCAAAAGCTCTCGCTCTCACTCTTTTTTCATAGGAAGAAGTCTGGATTATTATTTGAATTGTAAGACAAAATAAATTTAGTTAATGTTACAATGAATAGAATTATTGATACATTTCGAACACAGTATCAAGAGTTGATGAGTGATGGACATCTGACAAGTTCTATTTTTGTTCAACCCAAACCCAATTTACTCGTAGAATTAAGTCAAGGGCACATTTTTACAGACAATTGTAGATTTCTTGATCGATTTTACAAAATTCTCACTCATCCGGAACGACCATGTCGTAGTTATGTTTTTTTGGGTGACCCAGGTGTAGGTAAAACTTCAATTGCTTTGACATTGTGTAAATTATTCTGGACGCACTATGAGTTGTCAAAATGCATAAACTATATTCCAATTTATATTGATTGTAAACGTTCTAATCAAACGAATTCCAAAATTTTGAAGTCATTGTCATCAGACTTGTTAAGAAATCAGAAATTGTTGTTAATATTCGACGGCTATACAAAGGAATCATTGAAGTTGGATAAATTAGACAAGAATTATACAATTGAAATATATTTGATTAGAATAGGTGACTTTTCTAGCAACGAAAGAAATGATATTTTCGGTCAAGAACATAAAGAAATTCATTTAGAAAATTTTAGTGATGACCAAATTGATAATTATTTGGATAACTTTGATTCTTTACTTCAAAGTCAAATTTTAGATGGAACATTGTTTGAAGGATCACAAAGAGCTTATAGAAATTTAAATGTAAACTCTGAGTTTTCAAATTTTAAATGTTGGATAACAAATATATTACCAAATTTAAAGTCAATTGGAAGAAATCCGTTTATGCTGAGCTTAATTGCTCAGAATCTTCCACCAATTGCGTTAAACCATTTTAAAAGTAACGTGACTCCGAGGGTCTGGGAAATTCAACGTGAACTTTATAAAGTAATTACTAACTCATGGTTTCAACACCATGTTACTAATTTTATACAAGCAAACTGCGGCGTCTCCGATGCGTTTCCACTTATTGAACCTGAGAGCATGATAATTTATTGCCGAGCTAATGCAACTAATTGGGCAGAAATCTTAATTCGTAGTGAAACGAAGCACGAATACCTTAAAAGAGATTTTTCAAATTTAGAAAATGACATAAGTTTTCTGGAACCTGTCTGTGAACCCAGTTTCCTTCGACAAAATTGGACAGTCGATCGTGATGTCTTTTTAAATAATAAAATTTATCTTAAGATGATCCAAGCAAGTTTTCCAGGTTCGTTCAATGCCACAAAAATTGAATTTTTTCATTATTCGCTAACTGAATATTTTGCTAATATTGATGACAATTTAGGAGTCGTTGGAGAGTTTGAACATTATTATTACAAATACGTCAAGGCAGAGAAAATTGTTTCAATACTAAATTTAAATTTAGTTGATGATTTGGAGAAGTTAACTCAGTTGGTCGATTTGATTAAATTTGAAGAACATTTTCAAAGTTTACTTTTTAAAATTGTGTTTGCCACAAAAACCAATTCGTTGTTAAAAACATTGGCAGCCAATGCAATAACTATTCTTAATTTGGGTGGTGTTAGTTTTTCTGGTCAAGACTTTCGATTCATACAAATTCCTGGAGCGAATTTAAGATTTTCACTGAATGGTAATACTGACTTTCGTGGTGCTGACTTGAGAAAGGCATCATTTGAAGAATCATGGTTAAGTCATACAAAGTTTGAAGGAGCTAACGTTGAATACATAAGTTTAGGAATCAAACGGTCCTTCACTTATCATAAATTTAGACTCCCTTCCTTTGTAGCTTTTTGGAAACATTTGGATAGTTTATTTTTATTCCTTCAATACGAAAGTATACTCCCGAGACGAATTGAAATTTGTAAATTGAATTCCAACGGCCGAATCTCTGCTATATTTACAATGGGAAGACCAAATGGTTGGAATTCGACTAAATTTCAAATTTTTAATAATAAAATGGCAATAATCACATGGAACAAAATAAAAGTTTTTGATCTCATCACGAATAACAAGATATGTTGTTTAAGAATTAAAACATTTAGTCAATATCAAAATTCTAATGTCAATAATATGATACATTTTGAAGGAGTGTCATATCGTCAAGAAATGCTGGACAAAGATAAAAATGTAATGCGAACACAATTTAGTGAGTGTGGAAAATATTTAATAGTTGTGTCTGGTTATGTTGACATCTGTGTATTTGACGTTGATTTTGCATTGGGCCAAATCAGGCCCATCCGTCGTATTAAATGTGAGGAAGGGGTATTGGCATTCAAACCTTATGAAATGGATAGTAAAATTTTATGTATATTTTTATTTGTAACAGGATTGGCTATAGTTGATCTTTTCAACCCAGATTCTTGTATTCAGATAATAAATTTAAAATTTAATGAATTCCTTATCCCTGTATTAGAAATGACTTTAGTATCAAAAGTGAGTAAATGTCTAGAACCATTTGCTATTCTTCCATTAAAAGATAATTTCCTAAACATAGCAATGTTTGGAGAAAATAAGAATGTAATTATATTAGAGTGGGACGGTCAAAAATCCATCGTTCAATTTAACTTAAGTTTGGAAGATTCCAACATTTCCAACCTTCAATTTATTCATTACAGCACTCTTGTTTATAAGAATACAATTCTTGTGTGCGTCTGTAATTCTGAGGACGGACTGCTACGGAAGGGTTGTATGGTACTTGTTTGGAGTGTTACAAATAATTATTTATTAATTTGGAAGGAAAACTTTGAAGTTCAATTCAATCAAATTGCGATTGGGCAAAGTTGTGTTGGTATTTATGAACTTGCATTTATATCATTGTCGGCCCAGATCGCCAAAACAATTGAAATCAAAAGCCCAGAAACATTATTGCCTGGAAACTTGAATCTTAATTCTGTATTTGGAAATAAGTTTTCAAAACCAGATGAGTTTTATGACATGAATTATATTAGAATTTCAGATGATTCTAATAAAATTATTACATTTACAAAACCTTTTGTAATTTGGCCAGAGCACGAACAACCTCCCTTAATCCCACATTTTATAAAAATTTGGGATTTAAATACAGGACGAGTTAAAGCGAAAATTGAATTTAGTTTTTGTAGTTACTTTTTTTTGATTGATTGGTTGCGCGATGACATTTTAATTATAATAAATTACTTCATTAAATGCTCTGCATGTTTGTATGATGACAATGGTAAACTTCTTTGTGATTGGACTCCACTCCCATATTCAAGGAAGCTAAAAGATTTTCACAAATTAAATAGATTTGATGATGTCCTGATTAACAATTCAAATTTTGAGGAACTAATACTAATTAAATTTAAAATCTTAGATTCTGGGTTAACTTTTATGAAAATTCTAAGTTTGGCTGATATTTCTGGGTCTCGTCTTAAAAATGTTTATTATTATTTAACATTCAAAAAGAATTTTGACAAAGAGCCGCTTACAACTCTCATCAAGGTTTGGGATTTATTCATTGGAACTGAAACCCCTGTCTATCATTATGAATTTATTGAATTCAAAACTGCTGAGTTTGACTTTGACACCCAAACATTATTCATTCTGACTCAAGATCAAGTACATTTATTAAGCGCAACTGAATGGAACAGTCCAAGAATCACACGAACGATTAAATTGATCAAATCAAGTAATTTTGGATTTGGTGTTCCAATCATTAATCTTGCAAACTCAATATCGGCAACAATATCTGACGGAATAAATATTTGGAAATATTATTTAGATACAAAAGTAGATAAAGTAGTAATTGAATTAGCCTCATTTGTAAAATTATGGTTCAGAACAGAATCGTTTTATTTTCTAAAGAGTCCGAGTGGCAAAGTAAGGACTTTATTAATTTCAGATTCAATTAAAGACATGGTATGCATTGAATTTGACACAAGGAATGATTTTAATTGGAAATTAGTTTGGGGAAAATTATCATTTACTGACTTTCGTGTGGATGAGGCTTTGTTCAAGAACGCAATCAACCTTGACGACTCTAATGATCAAATAATAAAAGTTCATGGTGCACATGGAATAAAATCAATTCCAAGAGAACTGTATTTTGCGAAATCTGATCTGTTGTTTCCGATTCCCGGAACTTGTCATCTTGACAACGTGTCAAAATTTCCTACGAGTAAAGATTTAAAATTTGATGAGTTGAATTGGATTATTAGCGCCATTGTTGTAAAAACTCCGAGTTCAGGAATGCGAAGAAGAGAGCACTTGGCGTTGGTCTGTGAGGGTGAAATTCAGTCCAGAAGATTCACATTCAGGGCTGAGTTATTTCGCAAAGGGAAAAATCCTTTTATAAATATTTGTATTTATAAATCGATCAAATCGATTGATGATTTTGTCAAAGTAGAGGTTGTAAAGTCAGAATGGGTGTATTTTCAGAGAAATATAAAAAAGGAGGAGGGAAATACTCTCATAGAGTCAATTCTGCTTGACAGAAGAACAAAATATAAAACTTTGAGTGAGAATTGTGTAAAATGGGTTGAGGATAAATTGGCTGTGATTGGGATAAAATTTAAGAAAAGACGGCGTGACTGTTTTGCTAAAAGGGCGACGATTGTTAAAAATGTGCAAGAGTCCTAAGTTTAGTTCTCCAATCACACATTATTACGGTTAATGTAATGTTTAATCACTTAGAAATGTTCGTTTTTATTAAGACATGAAGTCAAAATTCATACTGTTTGAAATTTCTTATAATTTTACTAAAATGTTATGACTTTCCACGAGTGTTTGAAATCATAGTGTCGGAATTGTAGAATATTTAATCAATTCAAGTTTAAAAAGAATAAAAATGCATCATTTCTTAATAATTAGCAATATGAAACAATTGATGGAGGATGTTACATCGTCCATCACTTGTTTTGGTCAACTCAAACGTTTTTCAGAATTATTTGAAAATTAAGTAATCGCTCCACGTCATCGCATCTACGTGCAACAATTTTGTTAGAATCATTTTTCCGGTAAGGAAACGTAAGTTGACCTCGACGTGTGACCCCGAGATTTGACCACAAAAAAATGCACGCGCTGAAAGTATGTTGAGAACAACTTATTTTCTCAGGATTCATTTGGCAAATATGCCATTAAGATGATACTGTTGTTTGGTCAAATTAGGTGACCTCGCTGACATATGGAGGTCAAACGAGTCAAACTGTGGTCAGGCAGCCAAGCAAGGCTTCGCCGTGTCAAAATCTTAACGAATTCCAGCGGCGCCTTGTTTTTCGATAAGCTTCGTGACCCCTCCTTCCTAAAATAAAATTCCAATGCATTTGGCACCCACATCAATTTTTTATTGTTACGGTTGTCCACATCTAAAACATGTTCATCCAAATCCAAATCAGGAAATATGTTGAATGTTTGCGACAATCTGAATTGTGAATTATAAATGCAATCCATTACCATTTCATAAAATATCAGACTTGGAATAAAAATTCAAAAAATGATTGAGTTGGATTGAGAGATACCGGTTCACTAGCCTCAAGTACATAGTTCTCCAAACTAATCAGTTGGAATTTTCTGTGTCATCAAAACAATGTTTCTAATTAGTGCGAGTAGTTAGAACAAGAAACAATCAAATTACAATGGACGACGGACCGACCCCACATTGCCCACACGCACTAATCATCTCGACTCTTCAAATACGGACGGTCTACGGTCAGAAAAAGCAGAGAAAAAATGAAATGAAAATTTAATTAAGTATTGAGATTGGGATTAAACGGAAATCTTGGATTGTAGATAAAACTGGATTTTGGAAATTAGAACCGGGTTAAACAATTAGTAGACTCATCAGTTTAATATAACATTAGCTTATCCATCTTCCATCTGTCTGTGCGTAAGTCAATTTTTGTCTCCAATCAATTATATATTAAAATTCATCAAAAATACTAAATTAACTGAATCGTGTTTGTACGACTCATCTCGAGCTTGCTCTGAACTGCAATCTTACATGCATCCATGCATGCTGAATGCATAAAAATTGACACGTTAATTGACTTACGGGATCAGCCGTAATCAGTTCGACTTGGTCCTGCACTATAAAACTAATTAATTAATTAATCGGAAAAGCAGAATCAAATTTATCAAATTGGTTTATTTTGGAAATTAAAAAAATACTCAACACTGACGACAACACCCGTTTGACCCAGGGCTCGGAGAGGGAACCCTTTGGGAAACGAGAAAAAAAAACCAGGGCATGTGCAAATTAACTATATTTTTGTTCAAATCAGTTAGATTTGACTGAAACTAAATTTACTCAACTGTGTATAAATGAATTTGAAAAAATTAATATATATAATCATGATATTAGTAAATAAAGTGAGTCTGAGCTGCAGTTGCACTTATTCAGCTAATTTATTATCTCTAGAGAGAGTGCATTGAACCAACAACAACGGGTCTCCCATTTTCCTAATCATTTGAATGAGTTAATCAAACCATACCACCAAAGATATACATAAATAAATCCTGTTCTTTTCTTCTGAGTCCAGTCTAATATCTAATGACCGTACAGGGTGAGACCAAAATATTGATCCATCCCTCAAAAATACCATAAAAATTCAAAACGTGAAACGTCCTAATATTTCAATCTTTTATAATAAAATTTGAAATTTTAATCAGTTAGTCTGATAATATTGCACTCTGAGTACATGCTCTAATACTATATTTTTGATCCACCATTTAGTTTACTTGATACATAATATGTAACAGTTTAATTCTATTCGAGTTAAAAGATTGTACATTCGTATTTATGTTGATTGAATGAATTTATGATTATGTCAACAAGACTTAAATTTATGTTTATTAATCAATTCTATGCAATTTTTGTAGGGTCATGATTAAATAGTTTATCCCAAAGAAATGCAAGTAGAAGGAGTGAGAGTCCGTCAATTCAACATAAAAATGTCAATAAAAATTAGCAAGTCCATGCTTCAATTGTGCGAATCTTGCAAGTATATGTTCTCTGTAAATCTCAACTCAGTCTGACAAGGAAGTTTCAGAACACATAAACTTACGAATTGCAGAAGGACTTATTTTTCCAAGTACTTCCGCCCTGATTATAAATTAATTGAATTTAGTATTCCACAGAGCATAAGAAATAAATAGGTCATGTGTTTGAATGACCCATTCCTCTCAAAATTTTAATACATAATTGCCAGTCCAAAATTTCACTTTACAAAACATCGAGTCAAATTATCGTTTATAAGACTTCCCCTTGTCACTGTCAGTTGCTTACTTGCTTGTTGCTTCTATCATTATCAATAATGGAAAAATTAAAAAAAAACTCGAAAGGAAAGATTTCGAATTATTGCTATGCAAGGTATTTAATATTCATTCATTCTTAAACCTTAAATTATGGGTTTTAAAAGTTCAACCTCAGTTCAATTTTCAAAAAAGTATTTTTCGTCACATGAATTTCCAAACAAACCCATATAAATTCCATTCCATTTTTCCATTAAAATGTGGAAATTTTTGACGGTTCTCTCCGTCACCATTTTGGTGATTGGAACGTCAGCTCAACAACAATACTCACACGCTCAGTCAATTCGATTGAAAAGTTTCCGTGTGATGCCAAAAAACCAAATTCAGATTCTAGCACTTCAAAATTTTATTAATTTGTCGAATGGACAGGTACGTTAAAATCATAATAATCATTTCTTCATTTGTAATTTAAGTAGTTTAGTTTAATATTTTAGTACTATTAGCATGATTGTTGTCTATTGAATTTCTTCCCAAGAATGTCAATTAATGTTTTCTGTTACTATTTTGTAATATAATATTTGTAGTACTTCATAAGAAGTGGAAGATTGGAAATAAATTTAATGACAGAGATTTTTGTTCCAATAAATCTGGAAAGAAAATTCAAACTGGAAATGGACAGACTCCGAATCCGTTATGTTGTGCACTACGACAAAGCCAAGTTGTAATGACTTAATTCCAATTCTTATGCAAACAGAGCATTTATGATTTAACAAATAATATTATTATTAATTTTTCTTTTACAGAAAATTGTACGGATCACCTCATAGTAACATCAACGATATAGGTAAATCACACAATTATCCATATAATTTTCATTTCTACCAATTCTTCAATTCAAAACATGTTTGCATACTTGTGACTACAATGAATTACAATTTTTACTAATATTTTTATAACCCGATCCTGACCATCCAATTCCTGACGTAAGTAATCAATCACGGAATAAAATATTTTTTGAGAATTTGTTTAATTTTCGTTTCCCAATTTATTTGCTTAGAGGCAAAAATACTATGAAATCAAAGGTTTCCCGAGTCAAAAGGTACTTGATGTGAGTAACCATTCAACGGCGGCAAACACCCCTGTCACCATTTATACAAACAATGGAAGAGATAATCAAAAATAGATTTTAACGTCAGCTGTAAGAAAATGAATCATTCACCAGTACTTATAATCTACAATTTTTTAAATTATTTGTACATGTTAATTTGATAGTTTTTTTCCAAACCAATTTCTGTGTATTGTGTCTGCATTTCATTTTGTCTCCTCTCTTTTAGCAAGGCTTTGTCCAAGACCCTGATTCTGGTCGAATGTGGTATAATTTCGCGAGTCAAGTGACAGAGCCTAACGTCATGTGTTTGACAGCTGGAGTTGACAAAATATACACGAACGATTACACTCCAATTGTGACCAACTGGGTGTCAATCTCCATTCTCAGTGTCACAAATGTGGGCCGTTGACTATGACACACAAAAGAAGAGCTTAGACCCAACCGTAAATTATTTAATAATTTTAAAAATTATAATTACTTCATCAAATTATAATTAATTCATAAAATTAACTCTGTTTTCAGGATCATACTTACTTCAAAATCTTACTTTGTTTTTTGGTCCAGCTCCAAATATTTTCAAAAGCGCTCAGAGATGGCACGTCAAGGCTAAGGCAAAAGAATTGGAATTATGAAATACAACAAACTAAAATTCACCTGTTTGTTATAGTGAATTGTTTTAAAATTAAAATACAAATAGTCAATTTTATCTAGTGTGAATTTTATTTTCCAGCGGGTGTTTCAACACCCAAAACACCTACCTGGATCCGCCACTGGTAAATATGTTTAGCCAATTTACAACTTATGTTATCTTTCGAGAATCGAGATTACATTTTGGTGAATTTTTCTTGGTTCGAAATAATTCTTCATTTTTATCTAGTGCTTAATTAGATTTCCAGGGGGGGGGGGCCCGGACCCTCTGGGCCCCCACCTAGATCCGCCTCTGACAGAATGTACATTATTGTGCATGGGAGTAAGGGTTAATTTTGGTCGTGCAGAAATCTGTACCGGGCGAACCATAAAAAGGTTGTCCAACTAACTCTGTGTTCACGAATGGAATTGACAGTCTAGTAGAACAGTAAAAGTGGGAACAGAACGGTAAAAATGATTGGCCTGTATACATCTTATGGAAATCCTTGCAAATTAGTTCTCAGTAGGTAGATATTCCGTTAGAATAAATCGGTTTAGTTCAGTAGAAGGTAAGGGTGTGTTCGGATATCCAGTCGTAATCTCACTCCTCCTGATATTTTGGTTTGGGTTTGGCCAATAAACCAGTTATACGTTAGAAGAGAAAACTACAAGAAAAATCAATTTGTATGGGAATGGGAGGTTGTGGTGTATGGCGTCAATTTATTCAAAATTGTCATTCTTTTCACCAATTAGGGCAACCGAATGTCCATACCATATCTACCTACAATATTCCATATCGTTTCGTGGTCCGTGGTCCCTGTCTTAAATGTTGCCAAAATGAATAACTTATATTGGCTGATGAAACTGATGATATGTGTGTGTGTTTTAAAGGGATCTAATATTAGTTTATTTCTATCGTTGGAATTATGTCGAATAATGGTGTGATATTTGTACGCGTACGCACGCATACATGGTATGATGGGATCAGGGATCACGCACAATGAATCACCAGGAATCACCCCCAATGCATCATTCGACAACCAGGTACAGGTAGACTAGATTAGGATTAATTTTGATGAAGTGAAAATCAAAGTTCAAAATATTTACGTACATTTTATTAGGGTCACTCGATCGTTCCACATCACAATCACGAGTTGCCTATGCTATGGTGCATGGTGTATTGTCTACTAAATGTCCGCTCATATAAATGTACATAATATATGGTTTCTAATACATATTATTTTTAAAAGGTCAACAATGGAATGTATTTAATATTCTGTTAATTCACGCATGTTTGTTTTGCGTGTATTGTCACTGTTGAATTCAGAGAATTGTATATCCTTAACACGTTTCAAGCAATCCAATAATGCCTAAATACAATTACAATGCTGTTTTCGTTGTCGAAACTAACTGTAAGGATAATAATATTTCACTCTGAATAACAATTACAACACCCGTCAGTCATAATTTACCATTCCTTCGTTCCATGTTCCATCATCGCATCGCCGCGCCGTATACTTTCTTCGATAAAATTGTCTATCTTTTCACACGACCTAGAGAAAGTAAGTAGCCTTAGTTAGTAGTAAGTCTAGTAAGTACACAGTTGGAATTAAAATTCTACATTTACACAGAAAACACTCGTAAAAAATAAATAGTAACAGGTTGTAGGTTGTAGTCAGTCAGACCTTGGATTTATGTAAAAATAAAATTCTTGCTGAAATATTCATCCAGAGTACCATTTCTAATAAAACAATTTTAAGAAGATGTCCTGTCCTGATGCCCATGTGTTTCCGTTTTTTATTTAAATGAGATTTCAACACATTCAACGATACAAATAACAGTTTTGTTGCCTTTTCATTTATAATTTGCATATTGAATCAATCTCATCCTCATCGCTGATTTATTGAACCGGTCGAATACTTTTTTAATTAACGAACTCGTTCATATAGCATATTCTACATAGCTAAAACTACTACATGCACTTATTTCGCAAACAATATTTTTTTTTATTTGTTCCCAAGTTGTCCAGTTGTCCTGTACTCTTCAACCAGGTACACTCCTGATTTTTCTGACACATTTATTTTATTTCCGCTCCTTGATTTCATGGTATTCCATGGTCTTCGGACGTGAAGAGCTGCGTGATCGAGTGATGGAATGTAAGTGTAATTTGAAAACTTTTGGTTGCATAGAATGGGTGGCGTGTTGCATGGTGTGGAGGCTAAGGCTAAGGCTATTACATTACATAGGATATTCCGGCACAATTTTTTTTTAAGTTTAATACTTGCTGTTAGTTAACTACTGCACTGCTGCTAGAATTATAGGATCATAGACGGCATACAATATTCTATTATTCCTAGAACTTGATTTGATAAAGGGAAGTTAGTGCTATGCTATAATAAAATTTTGATGGCTAGTTGTTTTTGGCAGCATGTGAATATATGCATTCGCATATGGGGATAGTTGTGGTAATTGCATGTTGGATGTGTGGAGGAGATAAAGATAATAGTGTATTCGTATTCGTATTAGCATTAAGTCCAGGGAAGTCTTTATAGAACAGGCTGGAGAAGGGGGTTTTGGACTAACTGCTGGAGAATTAATGTTAAATTCATGTAAATTGGTAAATGTTGATGTTCGTATTCGTAAAAGATTCAGGTTCAGGATAAATATCGTATGAGGTATAAAGATTAGGACATTTAGTCCAAGTGAACTTCAGTACAAAAAGTTGACATTGACTGTGAACAAGTTTCACGAAGGAGTGTGTGTCGTCGTATAGTGGTTGTGATCAGTGGTTGAGATTTGGAATAATACCACTGCTACATTTGGGAAGGGAACGGAAATAATTCTGGTAATTGCCAATTTTCTTAACTTTTCTCTGAATTGGCGAATTTTATTGTTACATGCAATCAAGGAGATCATAAAGTTGGACTGTATAATTCCTTCAAATTCAGAATTACATTAGAGATGAAATTAAGGAAATCGTTCCATTTTTAATTTTCTGCACGGATGCTGCGTGAAAATGCACGGAATCAGGAATATACCGTGGTGTATTTCACGGTTTCTATTTCTAATTTGACTTTCCTCGTAATTAAGTACAATGACGTGCGAGTGCACTTCGTTAGTTTTTGATTTTCCATTTCAAAGTATAGTCTTTCTGGAAAACGACTTTAATTTGAAAGCGACTTAATACATATTTTATTAATAGCAACAGGTACAGGTTTATTGGAATCTCATTATTTTTAATCGAAGTTTTATAATTGTTGCAAATAAATATACCGTTCAAAGATTTGCAGCACACAATTAGAGAAACATATTAGTGGTAGTCGGTTTCTCCTACGGTTCCTTTCGTTGAAAAAAAGTCCCAACAGTTTTGAAACACACAATGAACCGAAATGGAAAGAATTTCAAGATAGAATTAAGAATTTATTACCTCATTCGCCTATTCAAATTCAAATCCGAACTTTACTAATGAATTCACACAATTCCATTCAATTCTTTCTAGTTTTGATTTACATAGTGTCTCAGTTATAATTTTCTTATGAAGGGCACCGGCTCCAAGGCCAAGGCCAAGTATCCAATTTGTAATTATAAAATGCTATAATATAGTTTCGGCCTTCAAGTGTGTATTCAATTAAGATATCTGCCATGAACATGATGCCCATTCAAAGAGAATTCGATTATAGTTTGACTTACAAATATTTTACTTACGATTAGAATTTTACAAACTCCAACAACCTGACCCGTTACTGTTTTTAATTCTGTATGAAAGACGGTGACATAAAATGTTCATACTTAGCACCGTCTTACAGAAAAAGCTTTCGAATTCTTGCTTCAAAATAGTGTACGATTAAAGTGTGACCGTTATACAAGATCCAACTTCCAACCTCCAACCTTAACCCAAATCTTTAGTATAGTACTGGACAAAAAAAAATCTACTAAAATATTACGGCATGTAATTGTAATATTCACTTGACGATTTTGGAGCATTTCATTTTGACAGCTTTATCGTATTCATTTCGCTTAATTGTGAATAATGAGGCCAGCATAGCCGCCTCTTCCATTGTCTCCCAAAATAATTACGAACGAGAACGAGAATAAAATATCTGAAGCAAGCACAACACAAATCCACATTTAATTTTCTTTTTCGTATAATGTCTAAAGTGAAGTAAAATGCAAACATCATTACGTGAACGAACTGTCATATCCATGTCACTCGAATGTTTCTCATTTTTATTTCATTTCCTTTACGAATAAACTCTCATTACAAGTACACAAATACACACTTGTACTCAATTTTGTTATCTTTTATCTTTCTAGGTGAATTGGTGAACCTGAAAGTTGTACTTGTACCCAGTTGACATTCACAAGGTCAAAATCACATTAGGATTTATTTGGCTTTTGCCTTCTTTTGGACATTTTATCCTTGTTATTGAGTAACAGAAACAGTACACTTGTTACAAGTTTATATTTACTGTACAAGTAAAGTTGTTATCGCGTACCGCGTGTGTACCACCTCCACCGCTGACCGACCTTCACACGAGCAATCATGGGTCACCTAATGCTTCTCAAGTCATTATCTGCAAGTAATTCAAGTATTCTTGCAAGATCAACCAAATGTATTTCCACATCACTTTTTGCAAATGACAGAAGACACTATGCATCACAGCCCAACAAAAAAATTGAGTTTAAACCAATCCGTAAGGTTATGTCTGCAAATCGAGGTAAATATAGTATTATTTGTATTATGCAACAATATTTTTAACCCTAATGAATTTGAATATTCATGCTCTAAGTGCATGCAAATTAAATATTCACATTAATTACATTATCAAATATTTGACTTTGTTTGTCTTAAGGTGAAATTGCTGTCCGAGTTTTTCGAGCATGTAATGAATTGGGAATTCGATCCGTCGCAATTTATTCAGAACAAGATAAAATGACGATGCACCGGCAAAAGGCTGATGAGTCTTATTTGATTGGAAAAGGACTTCCACCTGTTCAGGCCTATTTAAATATTCCAGAGATTATCAAAATAGCCAAGGTTTGTTCAATTCATAATTACAGTATTTTTAGGCAGGTTTCTCTTATAATAATTATGTTTTCCGTTTCACCGAGATTGATTGAATGCTAATATCACGTGATGGGAAAAAATTAATGATGTCTCGGAAATCGGAACGATCGATATCACGAAAATGATAAGGGAGAGCAATTAGTGTAATTAATTCCACGAGCTAGAGAAGTGTTATTGTTATGCCAAATTGATGAAAATCATTATGAATCAACATTTGTCAAGCAGGCGTTGACAGCCGGTTCTATCACTCGTCTTGGGAGTGAATGAGAAATTAATGACAGATATATTCTAAAGAAATATGGGTCAAAGTCACAAGGGAAGCATCAGTTGTCAATGAATTGTGTGTACTCAATACAAAAATGCAATAATTTTGTATTCCAGGAACATGATGTTGATGCCGTCCATCCTGGTTATGGATTTTTGTCCGAACGAGCTGATTTCGCACAAGCTTGTATTGACAATGGAATTCGATTTATCGGTCCAACTCCCGCAATTGTTCATAAAATGGGGGACAAAGTGGCAGCCAGAGAAGCAGCCATTGCCGCGGGTAAATTTACAAAGTCTTATTAGAAATCGGCGAGATTTGCACAATGTCGATCTCGATATTCACTTGGGAATTTTTTTTATAAAAGGTGTGCCAATTATACCTGGATCTGACGGCCCGATTACAACACCTGAGGAAGCCCTTGAATTTTGTAAAGGAGTACCTCTTCCAATTATAATGAAAGCAGCGTATGGTGGTGGTGGACGAGGAATGCGTGTTGTACGGAAATTAGAGGTAAGAATACCAGCACAAATATTTCCAGACAATATTTACCCAACGGTAGTAAAAAATGTCTTCCCATTTTTCAACAGGAAGTGGAAGAAATGTTCAAACTGGCAAGTTCAGAAGCCTTGGCTGCTTTTGGAAATGGTGCCATGTTCATTGAGAAATACGTTGAAAGACCTAGACACATTGAATTCCAAATGCTTGGAGATAAGGCTGGAAATGTTATTCATTTGCATGAAAGAGATTGTTCAGTCCAACGAAGACATCAAAAAGTCGTCGAAATTGCTCCAGCTCCAAATTTTGATCCGAAAGTAAGTATTTCAAGGTTAATGGTATCAGCAAGCTAATTTTTCGGATGCTTTAAAATGATAATATCTATTTAATAGATTAAAGCTAGAATGGCTGAAGACGCCGTTCGACTTTGTTCACAAGTTGGATATGAGAATGCCGGTAAGCGCTCAATCAATTAAAATACATATTAAAATAGGTACATGAATTCTTTGATAAAAAAATCTAACATGAAGTTTTAAAATTATGACTTTTGTTCAGGTACGGTCGAATTTCTTCTGGATGGTGAGGGAAATCATTACTTCATTGAAGTCAATGCTCGATTACAAGTTGAACACACTGTAACTGAAGAAGTTACTGGGTGAGTTCCAATTCCAACCTCTATACTTTTCCAAAGTCCATAACTGTAGTTTAGTTTAGTAATTAATTATCTAAATAAATTATTTTAGAGTGGATTTGGTCCAAGCTCAAATTCATGTGGCTGAAGGGATGACACTTCCAGAATTAGGTTTGACCCAAGATCAAATACACTTGGATGGTTGTGCTATTCAATGTCGTGTGACAACCGAAGATCCTGCTAAAGGATTCCAACCCGATACTGGTAGACTCGAAGTGTTCAGAAGTGGAGAAGGTATATTTTTTTTGAAAATTTCGAAACTAATTTTATCACCTTTTTGGAATCTGACAATTTTTTTATTATTAGGTATGGGAATTCGATTGGACGGAGCTGCTGGATTCTCTGGCGCTATAATTTCACCGTATTACGATTCCCTGCTTGTCAAAGTTATTTCTCATGCCAAAAATTTATCGACATCGGCTGCCAAAATGAATCGGGCTTTGAGGGAATTCCGTGTGAGAGGAGTGAAGGTATGTTTTATCAACAGATCCGATTTCAGCATGCAGTAGTTTTTCCAAATGCTGTTTGATTAATAATTGTACATTTTTTCAAAAATTCTCATTCCAATCTAGACAAATATTCCTTACCTCCTCAACGTTCTGGAAAATCAAAAGTTTTTGAATGGAGCCGTGGATACTTACTTTATTGATGAAAATCCTCAATTGTTCCAATTCCGTACATCCAAGAATCGTGGACAGAAGCTATTGAATTATTTGAGTGAGGTTCTTGTGAACGGGCCTTCTACACCATTGGCTACGAATCTCAAACCGTCCGAAATAGATCCGGCAGTACCTGAAGTTCCTTATGGTCCTGTCCCTGATGGATTAAGACAAATTTTACAGAAAGAAGGCCCGGCCGGATTTGCCAAGGCTGTTCGACAGAACAAAGGCTTATTGTTTATGGACACTACATTCAGAGATGCCCATCAATCACTTTTGGCCACACGAGTTCGAACCCATGATCTACTTAAAATCTCGCCATTTGTTGCAAGTAAGTCAAAAAAAATTTTAGCAACAGACGTATCGGTTCGGTAGCTTATCATAAATTGTGGTTTTCACTTCCAGAAAATTTCAGCAACATGTACAGTTTAGAAAACTGGGGAGGTGCAACATTCGACGTAGCGATGAGATTTTTACACGAATGTCCTTGGGAGCGATTGGCAGGTAAATACATAAATAAAATAAAGAAATAATTAAAATGACGAAGTGGCAGATATGAGGGCACTAATTCCTAACATTCTGATTCTGTTGCAGATATGAGGGCTTTAATTCCTAACATTCCATTTCAGATGTTACTTCGTGGCGCTAACGGTGTCGGGTATACTACTTATCCAGGTAATTCCCACTTGAAACTTTTTTTTAAATGATAATTGAAGAATTTAACACAGAATATACTAATTGCTTTTAATTTATTCAATTTTCAGACAACGTTGTGTTCAAGTACGTGAGAATTTAATATCATTGGCAATCGGTTCAATATTTATTTCCATATTCTAATACAAATTAACAATATTCTTAATTGTATGTATCTTATTGACCTTCAGGTTTTGTGAATTGGCCGTCAAATCCGGAATGGACGTTTTCCGTGTTTTCGATTCTCTAAATTACCTTCCTAATCTGAAATTGGGTATGGAGGCTGTAGGGAATGCTGGAGGTGTTATCGAAGCAGCGATTTCTTACACTGGTGAGTACGCCATGAATGTTAGCACTTTCGAATTTCGATACAATTGTTCTACGAAATAAAAGTCGAGTCCTAACTAATACATTTTTATCCTTAGGCGATATTTCCAATCCAAAAAAGACAAAATACGATCTCAAGTATTACATGAATCTTGCTGATGAGTTGGTCAAGTCTGGAACTCATGTTCTTTGCATTAAGGTTGGCTATGATATTTTCATGTTAAATTTTTCTGCCTATTCGTACGAGAAAAATATTTAATATTTTTGTGATATTTATCTTGGCAGGATATGGCTGGACTATTGAAACCCCAAAGTGCTCAAATGCTGATCTCATCCCTCCGTGACAAATACCCTGATCTTCCAATCCATGTTCATACTCATGACACGTCTGGTGCAGGTGTGGCTGCCATGCTTCAGTGTGCACGATCAGGTGCTGATGTCGTGGATGTTGCTGTGGATTCAATGTCAGGGATGACGTCTCAACCATCCATGGGAGCCATGACTGCATGTACAATGGGAACAGATTTGGACACAAATTATAAACTTGAAGATATTAGCAAGTATTCGGCTTACTGGGAACAAACACGTTTACTTTATGCTCCATTCGAATGTACAACAACCATGAAGTCTGGAAATGCTGATGTTTACATGAATGAGATTCCAGGGGGTCAATACACTAATCTTCAATTCCAAGCTTATTCCTTGGGATTGGCTGATAAATTTGAGAGTGTCAAGAGTGCATACAAAGAAGCCAATCTATTGTTAGGAGATATAGTTAAAGTCACACCGTCTTCAAAGGTTGTTGGAGATTTTGCACAATTTATGGTTCAGAATAAATTGTCTGCTAAAGATGTCATGGAGAAAGCAGATGATCTTAGTTTCCCAAAATCAGTCGTGGAATTTTTCCAAGGACAAATTGGTCAACCTCATGGTGGATTCCCAGAACCTCTTCGTACCAAGGTTAGTTCTAATTCTAGAAATTTGTATCTGGTTGTCAAAATTACATCTATTAATCCGTAATTATTTCACTAGATCCTGAAGGGACTCAAATCCGTAGAGGGAAGACCTGGAGAAAACATGGAACCATTTGATTTCCCCAAAGTCAAGGCTGACCTTACAGAAACCCACGGCCAATCCATCACAGATGGGGATGTCATGAGTTATGCCATGTACCCTCAAGTCGCAACAGATTTCTTCAATTTCAGAAAGAAATATGGCCCAGTCGATAAATTGGGAACCCGAATTTTCTTGACTGGTCCCAAGACTGGTGAAGAATTTGAGGTCACGATCGAAAAAGGAAAAACTCTTCACATCAAGACTTTGGCCACAACTGAAGATTTGACTGTCAATGGACAACGAGAAGTTTTCTTTGAATTCAATGGACAATTGAGATCTGTCTTTGTACAGGATAAGGAAGCTGTCAAGGTAAGAAACTATATAACCCGAATAGAGGCCTGTATTTGTATAGAAGCCAAATTACTGATTTCTCCACTCCGGTATCTCTTATGGAGAAAGTGGTGAAAGTCTGGTAATCTGATTCTACCAGAATGAATACAAGCCCCTGTGTACTAATTATTTCTGTGTACTTTTTTGTGTGCAGGAACTCCACATTCATCCCAAGTGTGAGCCAAGTAAGAAGGGATCAGTCGGAGCTCCGATGCCAGGATCTGTTATTGAAATTCGAGTCAAGGAAGGAGACGTCATTGAAAAGGGTACCCCGTTAGTTGTTTTATCGGCCATGAAAATGGAAATGATTGTCCAAGCACCCGTGACAGGAACAGTTAAGAAGATCCATGTCCAGAATGGAATGAAGCTTGAAGGAGAGGATCTACTCATTACAATTGAATAAGAAATTTAAGAA
Organism: Protaphorura tricampata; assembly: GCA_034698835.1. NCBI lineage: Eukaryota > Metazoa > Arthropoda > Collembola > Poduromorpha > Onychiuridae > Protaphorura > Protaphorura tricampata. The sequence continues at coordinate 21,659 of JAQGCB010000108.1, forward strand.
AAAAAATTGAACTTTGAAAATGCTGTCTTGTTTAAAATCCCTTATTCCAATCTAGTTCATAGCTTTAATTAAAAGTTGAGTGTCTTGAATTTGAAAATTTTGTTTGTACACTTAAATCAAATTAAAGATTGTACCAAGATTGCATTTATTGCGAAAAGGTGGCCTCGAGAGGTGCAAATTATCAAATGGTCTAATGTGTTGCCTAAAATTTTGAAGTTGTAGCATTGTGATTGCTCTATATAACTAAATCGATTGTTATTTTTAATCATGCAATTGAAGAATGAAACCAAAGTTTTATTGACGGGATTGTTTTGTATTTAGCATAGATTATTCGTGACTAGTGCAAAATTGTTCCAAACTCTAGTACCTGGTTGAATTTTTCATTTAATTATCAATTGTAATCTTGCCTCTCTACCAATCTGTCGTCTTCCTGTAATCTCGTACCAAATGTCAAAATGATATTATAGAATTAGAATATGAATAGTCTTCGGAACTTTAAGCTTTAAAAAAATATATAAAACCAAAGGAAATGTCGGAGACAAGTCTGAGAATGTACAGTAGAAACAATTAAAACAATTCATGAACGTGACAATATAAAATGTGATGTGATGAAGGTGGTCAGTACAATTTGGATCACTAAGATCAAAATATATATGTAGATGAGATGGTTTAAATCTTAAAGGAAATCTAGTGCAATATGTATGTACTTTGTCGGAAATCGTTGAATAGAATTAAAATTAAACGAATATTATTAGATGATTTCTTTCGAACTGAATTTTTTTTCATCCGGACATGGATGAGAAGTCTTCCAGAAAATTTTGCACGTTACCGAATAAAGGTTTCCAGAAAATTCCGTAAAAACTATTCCAAATTAATTGAAATATAAAAAAGATACAGCGACACAGTCTTGAATTCAAGATTCGACATTCCCATTTTATTTTTCACTATTTGGAAATTTCTAACAACAAACGATTTATATTTTATTTCGAGTTTTCGAACAATCATAATTTAAATTTGACTCTAATTTTCTTTTCATTCCATTTCAGTCATTTTTGCATTTTGTCACGGGGATAAGGTGGGTTAAAACTGATATAGATTTGAACTTAATTTAATTGACTGGCTGACTGGCGAATGCATGCGAATTGCGAATGGGAGAAATTTTAATATCACAATTTATATTTAAAGTCTAAACTTCTTCCCCATTTTCAAGGACTTCATCATCATCTTCATCATTTTCATTTTCATTCTCATTTTCATCATCCATGGATGAAATGGATTCACCGGAACAAATTCTTTGACGAGGTGCCCGTCCAGTACCTCCAGCACCATCATTGTCATCATCCATTGAAGAGATCGATTCACCGGAATTTAATCTTTCACGAGATTTTTTCTTATTCTTAGCCTTCCGCTGATTCTTTTTTCTTTGACCAAGAATCGAAGAATTGCTGCGGTACAATTGCCTTTGAACGACATCGCTGAAACTAACAGATTTTTTTGAACCTTGTGAGCCAACTGAACTACTCAACAAATGTCCAGAAGAATCATCTGGTGGAGATGGGGATGGGTCACTCAGTGACATACTTTCAAATGGCAGGTCATTAGCGGAATCAATTGAGCGGCCAAGTGATGGACGCATACCTCCAGGTGGTCGTTGAATCTCCTGTATCGGTCCGACTTGTTCGTTATCAGGCTCATCATAATGTTCAGGGAAAATGAATCCAACATTTTTCTGAATGGTTTTCAAAGTTATAGCAAGTTTCCTTTTGTCTTTGTCAAATATGGCTTTCCCAGCGTCATTGTGGACCTGGAATGGCAGTTTTAGTTTCAATTTGTAGAGGGCGTTCTTGTCAGAAATCAGCTCAAATCCCCAACCATCTTCTATTACGTCAGCGTTCAGAGTCGATGAGTTTCTTAGTAATGGCAAGTCAACGGTGAGAATGATTTCATCTGGAATCGGTTTATTGCTTCGCCCTTCTCTTTGATTTTCGATGACATAGTCTTGCATGTCAACGTAGGATCGGTATTTTATACTGTAAATCGGCACAGTGGACTCTTCGGTTTTGTTCTAAAAACAGTACCAAATATTAAGAATTTCAGATATTTGAGACACGGTAAAAATTAAAATAGGAAATATAAACTAACCATCGCTGGACGATTTTTGGCTGGGGCAGGATCTGTCGGTTTTTGAAAGTCGGCATCACCAGAACCCTTATTTTCTCCGACATTTTTCTTATTGTTCGACTCGACACGGGCATCTTTCGTTTTCGATGCCTTATCCGTCTCATCTTTTGTATTAAAATTTTGTACTTCGTCTGGTTGGGGTGGGAGTTCCTTGTCCAATTCATTTGGGTCAATGCAGTCAGGTGGGGAACCTCCAACAGGATATTTTATTGTGGATGCCATTTTCATTCCTTTGTACCTGATGAAAAAAAATATTGGGAATTGAAGTAAGACTATAAATATTCTCTTTACGTTGAACTGGAGAAATGTTAGAATTGGTTCGATATAAAGAAAGTTCAATAAATAATATGTAACCATATCGTAACGTAACAGCTCACTCGAGCGGCCACACACTTTTCGCTAGAGGTCGAAAGGTAGTTCGGATATGTTGAAAACGTTTGTTTCAAAATTTAGCTCACCGTAATTTTGGCTTGCGGACATTATTTTTGTCCAGAACGACAGAAAAACTTTTTTCAACAGCCTCTATAGCAGTTTCCTCCAGTTTCTGTTGTAATACTTTGTTTTGTTTGCTCATCCGCAAGGTCTCCGGATTAAATATAACGTCATAAACAGTGCAGCCTTTTCTAGCTTTGTCCATGTCATCTTTTCCAGTGCTTTGGGAGTAAGGAATTGACCACAAGGTTCCGGATCTAGCAGAGAATAATATTTTCATATTATCTCTTATACATAAGGAACGACTTCCAATTTAATTAAAAACGACTGGCCGGTATTTGAATACTTACTTGTTGTTTTGGGTCACAGTCTCAAAAGTTGGTCTCTTGATTAATGGATTGCAGCAAACGTTAATGAAGGCTTTCTTTTTCCCATCAACACTCGTTTTGAGGACGAAACCGGGGATCGGATTTATGAAATGGACAATGTTTCCGCGTTCTCTTTCCAATTGCCGCATTTCCGTTTGATATGTTAGCTGATTGGCCGGATCCTGCACAAAAGCGACAGAATACCAACATGAAAAAAAAATAAACAATATAGGTAACAATGTTTGATTGGACTAAAAGTTCTGTACCATTGCATTGACCTTGCTTAATGATATTTTTTTTTCTAAGAAAGTCGACATATGTTTCTTACCCGAACGTCTTGAACATAGTCATTCAAAAGTTTTCTAAATTTTTCATCTTTCATTGCAACTTTGATTTGATCCAGCTCCTCATGTGTAATATCAAACTCCTCTTTACTAGAGTCGCCTGGATACCCCAGAAGGAGCTCTTCTGCCATAGTCCTCTCTTCACTTTGAGTTTCGTCCATCTATAAATATTTCAACCATAATTTTAAGGTTTTTCGAAAACCGCTGCGCTGTATTCCCGTATTTTCCTATCTGTTTAGTTCTGCTACTGAAAAGTCATCCCATTTTCTCGCTTCATTTGTATGCACGATGTACATTTCCAGTTTCGGATAAAACCGACTACCGATAATCCATGTCGAATGTCGATACTTTGAGAACCGACACGTATGCATACGTACGATACCCGTATGGAATACATACCGCATAGCCCATGAAAAATGAATTATTTGGAGCATTAAAATACCTTGACAGTTAAAAGTTGACCAGTACAGTGATAGTCAAAGGTACAGCGGTGATATTTGTATCGTCAAAAGTTTCGTTTTGAAGTCTTGAAGGATTTATTTTCCAGTTTTACTGGAGTGGGTCGAGTCCAATTAGTTTGTGATGAATATTTGAAAGAGTAGAGGAAAGGGTTGCTATTAACCCATTCGCCGACTGCCCATGGCAACAACAAGACACGCGTATTTCTGCGATGTACTTTTGTGCAGTGTGTGAACATTACATAATGTAGAATGTACCCAAAGAATAGCCTAGAAAGAATACTCAATGTTTTCATATCATATGCTTGAAGGGTGGTTCGGTTCTAGGCTGGCAACGACAACAAATTCAGAAATTGGCCGTTGATAGAATCTTAAATCAAAGGTAGCGTCAGCGTCGTACTGGTCTGTCCGCCATTTTGATTTTCGTTTATAGCAAAAAGAATTCCAGGTAAGAATAATATATCTACTTTGGAAGCAACCAATGGAATGGAACGATCCGCCATTTTCCGCCAATCCCTTCTTCGCATAAGTATGACCTGGGCTGACCACCATGTTTGTTTGCTCCGAACGATTTGGTGCAATCGCTAGTAGTTTGGCCTTGGACATTGGAGACGGCTTTGTGATTGATTTCAAACGCAATTTTAATTGTACAGTTCATTACATAATTATGCATAATGCTATGTAATGCCGTATTGCCAATATGTAACCTTATGAATCTCCTAAACCAAGAACGTAAGATTTGCTAATTTCTAACCACTACGTTCTGTGTGTTCAGTGAAGCTTTTTCTTGAATTTTGACGAAGATGGAAGATGTAACGTAATTTACGTAATCATCATTTACATTATTTTTGCATTCCATTTATTAGGAGAATATTCATTGCGAGCGTGTGCAATGCAAAGGTTGAACTTGAAATAAAGCTAGCGTGGCAGTCTACAGAAAATGTGGCTCGTATTATGTAACTACAAAATTATTATACTGCGATGAACAAATACACATTTTTCCAACAAATATCTTAAATAGCCAAATACAATACAACACCTCCTCCTTGGTTGTATTTTATTCCGGTTAGCGGTTGGGTCAGCAAAGCAAGAAAACTGACTGACTTTCTCCACTTTCTCCATAAGGTCAACTCAACTCTAACGAAACTAAACAATCTAAGTCGGCAAAAATGTCCAGAAAAAATGATAAATCCATTTGTCTAGCTTAGATTTTATTAATTCTATAAAACTAAAAATACGTTATCCTTTACCTTCCAAGTTGCAATCTTGCAATTTTCAAGAGATACACATATAAATTCCACCACAACACACGCACACCTGGAGTATGATTCCGCATTCGCAGTATTAATTTAGTCGAGTTGACTAGATATTTTTGTCTGTTTGTTTAACCAAATCCATAATAAGATAATCCATATGGATCCCAAGAATTCAAGAATCTCTGCTACGTTCTATCCACTATCGTAATTATAATTGTCAAAAAATATATATTTACTGCAATAATTATTTAGACGTTAATATTTCCAAATATATTATACAGTACATGCGTAAATACAACCTTGACCTTAACCATTAACCATATTAACCAAACCAGAATGAATACAACCCTCGGGGTTGTATTCTCAGTTTTCTCAGTAATATTCGGTCATTTACGGGATTTTCTCTAATGGGAGCATGGGCTTCTATTTACAAAATTAAAGTAAAAGGATACTGCTTTCTCCATAAGCATAACGGTGGAAGTATCCGGCTTGTATTAGAGACCCGGCGTCTATTGGAAGTGGAACCAGGCTTCTATTAGAAAAATCCGGAAAGTGCACATTTCTGACATATTTTAACTTGTACATACACGGGGCACTCTGACTCCCATTTAATCCACGTGTATTTTGGAGAAAGTCTACGTGTAGTTTGAACAGCAGGTGGTTCAATGGGAAAAATCACAGCTGATTTTAATTTTCACCACTTGTCATTATTCAAATTAACCTCAATCATTGTTGTCGAAATTTAAAATCAAGTCAACAATGAAGTATTATAGTGCGTGAGTGACGTCATGAGTTTCATTTCCAGTTCAAACCAAAATCCTCTGTGGTTTTGACGTCTGCGGTTTGAGGTCAATTTTAATTTTAATTACTCCTTGGGGAAAAACGGCAATTATGATTTTAGAGCTCTTAATTGAAATTGAATTGTACGACGACGACGTCGTCCACGTCCCACAAGTAAAAGTACTGAAGAAAACGACAAAAGCAAGGCAATTAGTCATCAAGTGATGATAAAAAAATCGATCAGTGATAATTAAAAGTGTAAGTAGTAAAAGTAATAGTAATTAACAATCACTCGGTTTCGATTGTCGATTAGGGTCGTGACCTGCTGACCTCGATTGGACTGTACTGTGGATTGTAGGTGAAAGTTTGGGTTTGGATTAATTATTGTTAATAAAAAAGGACTGATTGTGATTAGTACTGTTGAGTAACAAAAATGGGAGGATTTGAATGGTTCTCCTGGTCAAAATTGGGGTACGTCATGTTCGTAATTATGACCATCCTGTCCATGGCCCTCATGACTCGGAATTCTTTTTCGGATCAATTCCGGAATCCAGTACTGAAAAAACCGTCTGAAAAAAGTGAAAGTCCCGGTCCCGTTGCGGTTGCCGGATTACAAGACAGTCAACCCCAACCGGCGGCGTACAATATTCCGCAATTCCCGGATGATGATAATGATGCCTGTTTTTGTCAGGTAAATCAAATGACCAAAACATACAAGTTATTAAGTATTATTAATCATTATTTTATAAATAAAATTAATTAATTATTTGTATAAATTGTACTTTGTTTTTTTAGCTCCAAGGCCCTATTGACGATTGTACTTGTCAAATAGACACTGTAGACCGGTTCAACAACTATAAGGTTTACCCGAGACTCCAGTCACTGCTGACGAGGGATTACTTTCGATACTTTCAGGTATTGGCAGCAATTTTCACAGTCCAAGCAAGTGCAAGAACAGATTTTTGATTCGGCGGATTTAATCGTGAAATTCTGAATTTTAGGTCAACTTGAAAAAAGATTGTCCATTCTGGATTGATGATGGACAGTGTGCACTGGAGAATTGTCAAGTCAAAGAGTGCCAAGAGGTGATCATCATGAATTTATTTGTGATTTGTGTTTTAGTTTGATTGGCTAAGATAAGAATGATTTTAAAATATTTGACAATGTTTGGATTTTTCAGGATGAGTTACCACCTGGACTGAAAGGAAGCAATAATGGGATTGGATCATTGAATTCTTTGTCTCGACGGATTCTGCCAGACGTATGAAATACTTTATGCCCATTTTTATGTTCGAATACAAATTTTTATTTGTTTTCGGTATACAAAAGCCAAAAATTATCTCATTGTGAGTATTTACATATTTTTTGAATTTATAGAATAAGAAAAAACGAGATGAAATCATACCTTGCAGTCAAGACTTGGGATACATCAACACTACGATTAGGTAAAGTCACCAGATATAACTTAAGTTTCTATATTTGGGCCATAAAAATGAGATTCATATTTACATTATGATTTTCTAATTTTAGCGAGGAGTCACAAGAAGGATTTGCTCGTTGGCGAACCCATGACAATTCACTGATTGATTTTTGCTCAGTTCGGGAAGATGAGATTGATCCTGACCTTCAGTATGTTGATTTGTTGTTGAACCCTGAACGGTTCACTGGGTATGCCGGACCATCTGCTCACAGGGTTTGGGGTTCAATTTACAATGAAAATTGTTTCAAGTAAGTTTTTCTTAAATTCTGACAATTAACTATTCAACATAGCTCCAGATTATTAATTTGTTTCCTAAAACTTTCAGAGCCAGTTCGAGATATAATGTGATGGCTCCTTTCGCCAAAACCCAAGAGGATGGTAATATTAGTTGGAATTTGAGAGTATGTACTTTCTAAATGTTTGAATTCGAAATTAAGAATTTTTTTTCAATTATTCAGAATTGTGCATAGAGAAACGGACGTTCTATCGAGCCCTTTCCGGTTTGCATTCAAGTATCAACATTCATCTTAGCTCAAAATATTTACTGACAGGTGAGACTATATTTTCCAGGCGATTTTTTTCCATAATGTATTTTCTGCTTCACTATCCCATAGTGACTATGGGATTCGGCTGGAAATTATTTGAAAAATTTTAAATCAATTTCTTCTATCTACCTATCTTGATTAGACTCGAAGAAAGCATTTTTCAAGCCAAATACTGACATGGAATGGGGTCCAAACATTACTGAATTCAGACAGCATTTCGACACTGCCCTCACCCGTGGCCAAAGTTCAGCCTGGTTGAAGAACTTATACTTTTTGTATCTGATTGAATTGAAAGCAATTTGGAAACTATCAGACTTTCTACGTTCATTTGATCTCTACACGGGGAATCCTGACGAAGACGCTGATGTTAAAGCAGCCGTCAAAGATCTGCTCAGTGTTGTAGATAGTTTCCCATCCCATTTTGAAGAGACTGCACTTTTCTCTGGAAAAGAAGCCCTGAAATTAAAATCGGAATTTCATCATCGGTTCACTAACATATCTCAAATTATGGACTGTGTGGGTTGCCAAAAGTGTAAATTATGGGGAAAATTACAGGTAACTAAAACTAATTGCTAAAAGACAGTACGTGAACGTGTGCAAGAACTGGTCCTAAAAATTCGAATTAATTTTCTAAAAAAATTTCACAGATCAAAGGCCTTGGAACCGCGCTCAAGATCTTATTCTCTGATTCAGCTCAATTTAAACGGATGACTGAGCAAGTTACCCGAAATGAACTCGTGGCCTTGATTAACGGATTCTGAAGGTAAATAAATTACTTTTGGTTGTAGGTTTTATTCAGTATGCCCCTGCCCCATCGTTATGATATACGATTTCGATTTCTGTTCGACATGCGTGTCCATACCTTTTTATTAATTATTCGTATTTTCTTTTCAGATTATCCGAAAGCATTTATGAACTGGACAATTTTCGAGGATTGATTAAAGCGAGCAACGGGCATACTCATAATACGCCTCCGTTCAAGTTCAAAGGTGAATCAATTTTCAACAAGTCACCTTAGTGAACAACACAACTCCTCAAGTCACAATACAATCATCCGAAATCCGAATCCTAAATTTCTTCGTTTAATCCAAATTCTAAGTTGTATCTTATCACCAGTATTATTACTTACGACACCTAAGAATTCCCGGTTAACTTCATTTCATTGCAATCCTGAGTGCTGTAATATTAATTAAGCCAAAACGTGTATGTTTTAGTGTTAGTACAGAGTCCTTATATTTTCTATCACAAAAATTGCCTAATTCTAATAAGGGTGTTGCGTACCTATGTTATTGTCATGTCCGTGTCCGCTAAAACCTAAGAATATTATTACTTGTTTACCTGGTCATTACGAATATGAATGTTAATGTATTTAAACTGTGATTTTAAGTAATTATTAATAAGTGACAACAATGCATTGACGATTGTGTGCTGATGTGAGGAGAAAATACACAATCTAATATTATTTGAAACTAGTCTGAAAAACTGAACTGTGGGGTGCGAGCGAATATTTGCAATTATGTGTCCACAGTTTGGAATTCGAAACCAAAGGTGAAGGTCCCAACATGAAATTAAAAAATGAAATAAATAGACATTATTCATAAAAAAATCAATCATTATCGTTGAACGAGTGTTCTCTTGTGCCTTTTTACAAAAAAATCTGTGTGCAGATTTAGATAAGCAAGCATGCATTTTCGTAAAAGTCTTTCGGAGTAAAGATGCGAGATGTTCTGGTGTTTTGTGTATTTTTTTAAACTACTGCTACAGATGGCGGCAACGGCTTCGCTACATTGTCTGGTACTTTGTAGCAAGCTGATTCCAGATTTCAGCAGTTTAGAGCTAAATTCGTCGTAAAAGTTGGAAAAATTGGGGGGTAGTCTTTTTGAAGAATAGCACACGTATTATTTATTCCGGATACTATCGAGAAGAAGAATTTGAGAGGAAAAATTGTTGTCAAAACAATTTTGTTCACAATTATCTCAAGCATTAATTGTAAGATACCTTAATACCTTAATTTTAATGGATGCCCCAGGAATCGAACCCTGGTTCGAAATAAAATTGTACTTGTCTACTCTCAGCAGTTTTCTCCTTACATAAATACAAAATAGTTTGTGCCAATAAGCTGATCCAGTGTAATATTCGTCATTTCAAAAAGACCATAGGCATACATACAAAGGTACATATATTTTAGACAAAGAAATGCTTGGACTATTTACTATTTATTTTTGATCACAAGGAGATGATACTTGGTCCGTTGGTCCCGTAACAGTCCATTTCTCAACAATTTGAATTCAAACTCATTCTTGTACTCATACCAATACATTATAACAGATAAAACTTTGCATCCAATGTCCGTATTTTTTGTCTGATGGACTTAACGCAGCATGGTGTCTTAAAATGCATCCGAAATGTCATTTGGTACAAAGAAACCTCTACGTCTCACCATTGTATTGTATTTTCCATAGAGATGCGATCTGATTTCGATTATGGTCATTTTTTCCCCGTACATCTTACAAATACAATATACCTCGTCCATCTACAATAATATACATAAGTCATCTCTGAAACCCAAAACCTTTTGTCTCCATAAAACGCCAAATGCCAGTCAGGCAGTACAAGTCCAACAAAGTAATATTAATATAAAGTACATGGTGTTTCATAATAATTTAACCCTCCATCCGTATTTCAGGCTTACAATGGACCTATTTTTGGTGTTACACTCGGATTGACTTGAAACTTGGTATGGTGGTCAACGTGACCTTGGTAACAACAAATATCCATATCCTGTCGGCAGCCCTCCAGATACGCGCCGCGCAGCAGTGCGCGACTGACCGCGCGCTTAA
>JAQGCB010000109.1:0-32339 GCA_034698835.1 Protaphorura tricampata
CCTAGCCAAAAAACAACGACAAAGAGAAATAACAACTTATCAGTCATACGCTCAACTAATATCATTTACAAAATTGCTCTTAATCATAATTAAGTCAACAGAAAAATTCTTTCCACATGCATAACACTGTAATTCTCTAGCTCTACGTGTGTCACATTCGTATTAAAAAGAAAACATTCATGGGTGACTAAATTCATTGGAATGTAGAAATCAACAGGAATTACATAAACCTTATTTGTCCAAGCCCCTCATTATCAGGCAAGGAAATGAACATTTAATTTTTTGACGTTCTTTTCGGCTTTTTTTTTTTACTTATGTGTGTTTTTTATGGAATTTAATCCTTTTAAGTTTACGAACCCGTCAGTACCATTGACAATTTGATTTCCAAAAATAGATCGTAAGGCAGGAATTAGATCCGTTAGAAATGGTAAATAATTTACTATTCATTTATCGCTATAAGTTTCAAGAATTTAAAATTCAAGTCATAAATGAATACTGTCTTAATCCAGTTTGCTAATACGGACTGACTTATGAATTTTGAAATTGTCTATGTTCCTTGCACATATTTTATTAACATGAGTTTATCACTTTTATCTATTTCAGGGTGATATTGGCGTCTCTCGTTATGTCTTACTATTTATTATTCCTTCAGGTGAACTAGATTTCTATTATTTCAGGACAAAGATATTAACTTTACAATGGAGAATTGAGATTTACAGATGCGGATAAAGCGAAAGTGAGGAAAGGGTTCGGCAGATGGCTACCGAATGATTTTTGCGGATAAAAGGAGATACCATGAAAATTCACTTTATTCTGTGCTATCCACTATGCACTCATCAAAGTAAAAAGAATCGTGCAGCAAGTACTACGTAGTGTAGAAGAGACAGGCTTTATTGAAATCTCCACGCAGAAAAAGTATAATAAAATTGAGCGTATTGTAAGCTGTAAGTCCACATATGCCGATTAACGATTCTCCAAACATTTTCTTCCCAACAAAATTAGAATACGGCTCTTGACTTATCATGCCGTATTAAATTTTACTAAGATTCTATTTTATCAAAAATACATATTTTATAAAAATAGTAATAAATAATAATAAAACCCAAATTATTAATTCATTTTCAGTGCAGGAAGTTTGTATTTCTGGTTAAGTAGCTCTGATAATGATGAATGAAGGAAATTATTAGCCCACCAAAATTTTTATTAGCAATCCAGTTGAATTCATGTAGTGAAGTGTTTTGAAAATTGAAAATACATGCTGAATTTACTTGAAGTGCTGGATGTCGGATGTGTCATTGGATGAGGTCGGGGTATTGAAGAAGAAAGGAAGTGCAAGTGGATTCATTGAGCTCAATTGGGAAAAAGCCACTTATTAGTTTAAAAATCATAAATTGACAATGAATTAGTTTGAGAAGGGGTGTTAAGTCAGAGAGGTTTGGTTCGTGGGGGGCTTGGCAAGTTTTTAAAGAGTTTTTATGAAGCACAGTAGGGATGCTGGTAAACTCGGAACCATGAACTCCCGAGATCAATGGAATAGATCTTCTCATTCCACGCTTCGAGACAATACCAATTCTGTCCGGCTGGGCCCCATACATTATATACTACTTTTCAACTGACTGGTTTGTTTGTGGTTTTCGTTTGCCCTTCTCTATTCTAAACTTTTGAAACAAAATGTTAATTTTATTATAAAGAAAAGATCGGACTGTCGGATGTCTTGTGTCAGTTTCATAAATCACATTTATAAAAATGGAGCAACAATGGTGTGGAAATTTGAATGATATTAGCAACATTAAAGATATAGATAAAATCTCTAAACTGCATATTCCTGCTTTTGGACTGATTAACTGTAAAGAAATAAAAATTCATGTGACTAGGGACTTCTCCCCAGGCAGGCAATAACTGGAAACACTATTGCTTGTGACATGAGACGTCAGTCATGTCGAGAAGTTGCGAAAAAATCAGTGATTTATCTGATTTTCTTCAAGTTTGAATACTAATGAGGTGTTACACTCATTAATAAAAGAACAATTAAACCCAAGTTCTGGCCATGGTGTCCCTTGAACGTGTGCAGAAATAATGAGTGCCAGTGCCATTTGTGCAAAAACACTAAGAAAATGAGCAGAATTACAATTACAATTTATGACAGCATGCAATGACTGAACCATGGAATTGAACAATGGATTAAGAAGCTGATGCCGTTGCGTTGTTGTTAGTCAAATTTTATTTTTGTTACACGCTTGGTCGCTCAACGCATTCGCACTGAATATTAAGCGCACTCTGATTATGACGGTTCTATGTGATTGTAATGTAATGTAATTGGCTGGGGCTGCTGCGGTGGGTACATTCACTCTAATGATTGTTGTTTTGCCAGTCTGTAAGTATTAATAAAATAACATATCCACGCACACACATATATATTCATACAAATCCTGTGTTCTACGTACCATAATGGCACGATCATCAGTGATGGACGGACGGGAAAAGGATTTTTCTTCAAGACCGACTAGTCGGAAATTTCACGGCGTCACGACTCCACTAATTAGTCTTCTACTCAACTTTTGCGTTCATGCATTCATTCAGCGGCGACTTCTACGTTTTAAATATATGTGTATGGATATACGTCCGAAATTTATTACTTTGAACAATGCATTCAGAGCAAAGTAGTCAAAGGAAGGGGGTGTTTTTTGCAAGAAAACGTATCCCTATATTATCTTGAGCCAAAGCTCCAATTATTATTTCATCTCTTTATGGTGGTTTTGTGGTTAAAGGTCTTTTTGGGAAGAACAGCTAAAGTCAAGAACCGTGAAACTCGTCAAAAAATCTCTTTGCACGTCTCACGTTCAACTCTATTTTATATTTTACATCAAGGCAACCAGTTAAGTAAGTGCATGGTTAATCTCGGAAATGCGTTGGAATTATCAAAAATTATCCGATTTCTTGATTAAATATGAGTTTGTGTATATCCGGACTTTAATTTGGTCCGTGTCGGGTTATTCGGACCAATTTTGTTCCGATGTCCATTTTATCAGCTACTGTTACGGTTAACTCCTTTTCTGGTTTGTTTTTCCATGTAAACCTTCGTTTTTTCGTCTTGACGAACATACTTTCATATACGAGCTGCTCCTTCAACTCCATAATATACACCGATGAGAAATGGCATCGTTAAAATTGATTCGGGAAATAGGAGGAGAAAAAAAACTTTTTCTTTGTTTCCAAGATTTCTAGGATTCCATCCGTGCGTCCCCGTGTTCTTTAACTCCTCGTCATAACAGGAAAGAAAGTTGGCAGTTCCAGGGTGCTCATGACGATTCCACTTGTGCAAATCTCAGGCCTTATGCCTGCGCTATTGCTCTTGCCTACCCATTAGTCAGTCACTTTGTGATTCATATCGTTTCACTAACTGCTTTTCTCCAGCACTACTTAGCTCAAAATTATGAGGGTTCATATCACTAGTATTACTATTACGGTAGTAGACGTTTGAGCAGAGGGCAGATGTTTGACCGATTATTCGGTTTTATTTTCGGATAAAACTGTTTTTGTGTTTCATTTATATTTCGCAATATATTCAGTTCCAACGCGAATTATATATCCGGTTTCATAGTGAACTTTCAGGGAAATGCTAAAAATATATCGGAGTTATTAATTTCCGGCAAGAAATTCAATAATAATAACGCTAATAGTGAGATATATTCAGTTGCAACACGAATTATATATCCGATTTCGCGAGAAACTTCCAGACAATGGTTAAAAATGTATCTCTATTTTTTATTTTCGCGGAAAGGAATGAAATTACGGTGTTAGAGTGTCGAAAGCTTCCATTTACGTCAAATCATCCCACGTCAAGTCATTAAAAAGACGAAAATCAAATGCCACTTATGTAATCCAAAGGAAGGAAAGAAAGATGAAGACATTTTTGATGGTACATGAAAAGTCGAAATAGCAGAAATAGGTATCCAAGAAAATAGGACATAAGAAGGTGGGTAGATAGACTGATGAAAGTGACTGACTGACACTCTCAGGTCATTGGTTGGCGGGTATAGTGTATAGTGACCGGGTAGACAGTACGAATGTTATGGTACGGACGGTAGGATTTGGCGGCCGGCACATGAAGAAAATCGGAGAAGGATGCCAAGTGATGAGTGTGGAAGGCGTCAATTTTAATGGTCTGAGTCGCGAAATAATGGCTTACAGATAAAGGGCAAAACATCAAGTTCCTTCACACTCACATTCTCTCTCTCTTTCTTAAATCACGGAAATTTTTGCCGATTCTGACTTCTTCTTTGGGTTTTACGAGGGCGATGGACGTCAAAGACAAACATACATATGTAGCGAATAATGCGAGGAAGCGAAAGAAAATGCTCCCGTTTCATTCTATAGTATTATTATCAGCAGAATTCGAATTATATATATTCTTCCTTTCCTTCACTTTCTCGCCTCGCCTCCTATTATCTAGTTTTGTACCTATGTTCGCGTCAATTTGAACGGTCTTGTGTTCTTCTTACCGCTTTTCCGGCCATAATCCTGTTTGAAAAAGTTGCTTAACAACACGTTATATATATGTAATCTGTTTAAATATATGTCTCCAGAATTATTTAAGTTAATGAACAATCAGCATTTATAGCAGGCTAAAAATATGTCCAATAATTTTCTTGAGGCTAAACAACAAGAAAACATACTCATGAGTTTTTGTAGAGAATGGGTTAGCATTCCGTTTGGTATGGAGAAAGTACCCCTTAGATCGAATAACGAATATAATTGTGTCAGAACACCTCATTAAACTAACACTACATGTGCAGGTTGCTTACAACAGTGCAGCGATTAGGAATTAGAACTGGCAGTACAACTCAGAAATGCTGTGAGATTCATAGAAAGCTACGACGTAGAAAGATCCTTTTAAATATTGTTCCAAGCTGATTCTGTTATATCGAATTTCACAGGAATTTCTTTTAATTACGGCCAACCGACTTTAACATAAAATTTTCAGTAATAATAATACTAAATTCCGACTTATTTTTCCATGAAATAAAACACTCCGTATCCATCTCGTGCCAAAAACACTGCTAAGAAAAAAACATTCCTTCAAATTTTTGGAAACGAATGTCCTGTTAGGTCTTGTACTTTCACCCGCCCTTTCATCCCACTTTCTTCAACTCGAAGTCTCGACTGATCAGCCGTGATTATGATTTCTTTCGCAAACAAGAAACCAAATGGTGGATTGGACGTACTTCTCTGAATAGAATTGAATAGGGACTTGGTTCGAATGTAGCCTTCTCCGAAGTCGCACTTCCGGTTATCTAATGAACTAATGGAATTAAACTCTTTTCGTGTGTCCCTTTGACCCCTCTGTTTTCTTAAGACCATTTTGGCTTTCTTCTTACTCTTGCCTGAATGCTTTCACTCGCACTCTGCCCCTCCTTCCTCTTAAGACTTGTACTGTTAGTTGACAAGGAAGCCATTCGCTATGTTAAGAGCAGATGTAGCCGAAAACCTAACTGAATGTTCATAAAATAAGCTCATTTTATATATACCGACAATAATTTGGTCCACTGGCTATCGGAACTACTGAAACTTCCACAATGGAGTGCTGGGAATTCTGAAAAAAAAATATTGAAGGTTTTAGCCTTCCGAATTTTCCATGAGAAAATGCTTCCTTGTTAGTACACCTGTTTCTGTTGGAACTTTAGGAAAGGAAAGGAAAAGCACCTTTCCTAAATAAAGTGAAAGAAACAAATCCGAACAGATAATTTTCACACTTGGAAAGATTTCAGCTTTTCTTTCAGTTTCTCGGCTTTCTTTTTAGGGTGGGCGAATCTGTAAGTCCAAGTCATTTGTAGTCTTATTATTTGCACTCCAGATAGACTTCAGTCACTCTGGTTTTCTGAATGCAATGTACAGTGCTTGGGTGGATTAATACTTTGTGCAAACATGGCTACGAATAAAATCCGTTAGAATTTTCACTCGGGTTTTTGTGAAAGAATGAAACAATTTGACATACAGCAAAGGAGAAATACTTTTAACATCAACGAAATTGTCAAGAAAGTTTAAATGTATATTTCGGTGCAAAGAGCGGGAATTATATAATGCATATAGCGTATATTCTTCAATAACTGTTGTGTTGTGGCAAGACCACTGTAGAATAAAATGTGTCCATTAAGGAAATGTGTTCTTTGGCAACGTTTTTTGGCGTCGCTTGTGGAAATTAACTTCTCCCAATTCAAAGAATTAATCGGTGTGAGTTCACAAGTGAAGGTTAGAGGGTCGTAATTGGGCTTATTTCCATTTCCTGTCCACTTCTCACATTTCCATTAGCCACAAATTACTGGGTGAGTAAAATCGCGATCCATTACTTGCCTCGGCTCCTACTCCCGTGAACTTTTCATCTTCACTCGTTCTCTTGTCCACTCTAAGAAAGGCCAATCATTGGACTTTTAATGCTGTGTAATTTGATGGCATGATGGCTGCGTATTCTTCACCAGTGCTTTTACCAATATAACAGAATGTCACGATTAGTGGTTTTGTTTGGTTTTTTAACCTGTTCACATTTTTCTGAGAATTACCGTTTCTCAAATTTTGAAATTCATTTGAGCCTGAACTGAGCAATTTTTATACAATCAATTGAAACTGAATGTTTTTAAAATTCATACAATAATGTCACTTTGCTATAGAGTAGCGAATTGCATCAGCCAGTCTGCTGGGAGAACTTTTGAACTTCTCATTAAAAAAAGTTGTTTTTGATTTTGAACCGGTAACTCATATTTTAGGTCTTTGCCGTGCACGCTGTAAAATAAAAAATTGATTTTGATTCCGCCGCGACAGATGACTAAAACGGAAGTGTTAATAAAAAATGTACAGTTCATCCTGGAAATCCTCACTTATAAAACTTTTGTCCCGAACCTTAGTCAATTTTCAATTTTTTGATTGGAAACCGCAAAAATCTGGTAATGAATCAAATACATTGTTGTTTTTTTGCTGGCCACCCGGACCGCCTGCTAGATTTCCGTATCCTCCATCAAAAAAAGGTAGGTACGGATGAATGAGTCCAGATTTAGTGTTTTTATATCAGAGTAATTTTTTGTTACTCTTCCTATCTGTGCCCAAAGGATTGAGGCTGGCATTGTATGGTAGTAGCCGCCACCACCGGTTGTGTGTTACATGGATGATGCGCTGGGAGAACTTTCTTGTGTCCTCCAAAAAAGAGTAATGACAGCAATTATTACCGAGACCATTGTTCTGCTCTCCTCTGTGTCTCCCGTAACTTGTGTTTGTGGTTTCATCTAAATTTTATATGATCAACGAATCGGATGTGGTTCCTTGGAAGGAACCAAAGTCTCATCAAAACAATACACGCTAGGTCCTCATAATTTTGTAAAATGAGTGAGACCCGGTGCGACAGTTACGCGACAAAGGACATTTCTTTTGGATTTGTTTTTTACCGAATATTACATAACCTATTTTTCTATCCCATACCAATGAATGTCAATTAATGTGTGTAATTTTTCATAAGCAAGTACGAATTTTGTTCAAATCTAGAGAGTTTTTGTCCAAATAAATTATGGAACAATTCGGATATTATTAGAGTTTTGCTGTTTAAATCTAATAACGCACCCGCTGCCGCTACCCTGCAATAAATAATGGCCTAAGCAGTTTGTCGGAACGATAGTTTTTGTGTGTATAGAATAGAATTCAAGCAATTCAAATGTTCGTTTCGTCCGAAGATAATAATATGACCCAATAAATTACATTCAACCTATGTATGCTGTATGTTGCTGATTCAATTTCTATTGTGTGCGCCCGGATTTCTCCTCTACATTTTCTTTTTCTTGAATTCCCCACAGGTCCTACGGAAAGGAGCACAATGACGATGAATGGATACTCCTCTGTTTAGAAAATCATCGGCGACAAGGTACGTTTTTGCACTGACAATTTTTTGACAGGATCTTATTTTTATGAATAATTGTATCCACTACGATATATTAATTTATTATTGGACGACTGTTGGACCAAAAACTGCTCGAATATTTATTAGTCTGTTTAAGCTTGAAATTTTGCAGCATTTCATCAAAAAAAATTATCCGGCGAGTCACCACTCTCAAAATGCGTATAATTTTATTTTCTTAAGGACTACAATAAACCTTGATAAAAAAAGATTTGGTAATCTAATAAGCTACCATCCTCCTAAGCCTACATTAAAATAAAATTAGTTTGTTTTAAACCCAGAAGGCTTAACAAGCCGCGTTAACGATTTACAATTGCACGTAAATGTTCGCTAGTATATCCTGAGTCATTCAAAGCACAGCATGATGTTCACGCGGTCCTTTCATGTGACTTGTAATTTATTCCATAATCCACGAGGATCCTTGTTTGTTGATTTAACATGTCTCCTTTGAATAAATAAATATAAGAAGATTAAGTGAGGGTGTGATAGATACAATGAAGGTGTGAATGTGTGCTAAAGTATGTAAATCTTGTCCTCACGCCTTTTCCACCGTTAAAATGCTAATGTGACAGTGAGAGAGAATCATAATCTCTATAACGCTATACTTAGACATAAAAGCTGTTGTACGATTTTAGCAGTCCGAACATAAATATTTTGTAGTAATGTTGCCGATTTAAATTAGTTTTTGATTTTTTTTACCATGATGTCAATGACACATGCATTTTGCATACTTAGGAAACAATTAGTTAAATCGTTATGGTTGAGTGACAAATGTTTACAAATGAGGCATTCGGATGGATCATACCAGATTTGCGTTATGTTTGTCAAACTTACATTGTTGTCTGGAATTCAGTCGACTAAAGTGACATGTGTACGTACATGCATTAAAGGAGTGTAACAGTGTAAGATACACACCTTGTTTAACTTGTCTCTAGTAGTCACACATTATGCAAAGACGATACCGTGTGAATGACAATGGGAACGTTATGTATAAAAAGTAATAAGAATCCGTGTAGTGAAAAAGTAAGTGTAAAAGTAAGCAATAGTGTAAGCATTTGAAACTTTAATCCTCTGCTAACGAGTTGAGATTGAGACTTGGGAATGGGAAATTATACAGTAGTACACAAAAACATGATATGATTAACAAGATAAATTTGAGCTGTAGAAAATTTAATTGTCGATTCAGTTCATTAAGAAGGTCTCAAATATTTCAGTTCAGATCTTAATTCAAAACCGGACTAAAAAACGTTAGCCTTGTTTTTTTGCAGAAATTCCACAGGTTGTATGCAAACCTCGATTGCAATATAATCGAAAAGCCATTTCAAATTTTAAGATGTCGTTCGGACGGGTATCTAACAGAATCGGCATGAAGTATGAAGCACGGTCGTAAACGAATGTCAATTTGAATCCGAAGAGCTCATTTACCATCTGTTCTCGCTAAAATTGTTGGACAACGCAAATTCCAAAATTACGTTTGTCCATTAGTCTATTCCTTGGTTTGTTAGGATGTCATTTCCCATAAAACATGTCCAAATAGTTTTTTATTCTCATTCCTTTGTACGAAGCACACATCAGATACATGACATTTTTGGAATTCATAAGATATACCATTGATACGCCATGCATATGCATAGTATGAACCAGAACCAATGACAGAATGAAATTATACCGTGCCTTAATTCCTTCCTACCTTGCTAATTACCTATTGTTATTATTTTCTTTGAATTACACATTAGTCCAATTTATTACATTATGTGAAGCACATGGTATAAAAAAACAAAGAGCACAGTGCCTGGATGAAGAATCAGGCGGGGAGTTTCTTTACTATTATTTCGAACAAGAAGAAACTGCATTGGTAACTGGCACTGCACTGTCAACTAATTAGGAATGAAATATTGGAATAGCTCAACTCAAGTGTCTTTTTCTTGCTTCATTTACGCCTTAGTCTGTCAACCCATTGTTTCTCTTCCATTCATTTAATGGCAATTGAAATTGCAATCGTGTTTGTGTAACTAGACCAGACAGAATGATACTGATTAGTCAATGACGACAACGAGTCGCCAGAAATTTACTTTCTGCTCTTCTTGTGTGGATTTGTTGAATTATTAGAATTTCATTTAGAACTCATTATTTTATTCACAGAAGCGAAGAATGCGTGATGGGAAAGAATTTCAACAAAGTTCAAAATATGAGAAACTAAATTTTGAAAATATTTTATCAATGACTGAATTACGTCTATAGATCTAATTAGTCATAAATCCTCGACTAAGCAGACTTATCACAATAATTTTACGAGTTTTTGAGTAAAGTAGTTTAGGAGATTGAACTTTACGGTAAAGTCCAATAATGTAAGTTCCTCAACCAAAACACCCAATTACATTAATCATTCTGAATAGCTATATGTTATTACAAAAATTTTAAGTATTTGAATTAAATTGTATCTGTTGCGGCTGTTGTGGCTGCCCTGCTGGTCGTACGGAATGAAATTCATGGAATGTGACGGATGAGATTATGAGAAATACTAAAGAACGTGAGATATTACATTTATTATTCCACAGAATGACTTTTGGGTTATCTTGCCGAATTATTGTATGAATGATACATATGTATGTGTATATATGATGTCATTCGAGTCATTTCCTTCATGCACGTTTTTGCAAGAAGAGAAGGTAATTATGTTTTTTTTTATTCCTTTGGTCTATCTTACTCACTCAGTGAGCGATAATAACTTTACGCTTCGAACTTATTACTAATTAGCTCCGTTTTTCAACGGCCTGACTGTACTTTGAATTGAATTCATTTCATTTTGGGGTCATTCACCGTATTTGCTAGAAAGATTGCTCGTAAATGTAAAATTTTTGTATCTTCCGAAGCATGCAATGGTTGGCATTTCATTGCAATTGCAAATTACATTGGATTAGCCCAAAATGATTCCGTAAGTTGATGTTAGCCCTTTAAGCAAAGTATAAGACAAAAAACAGAAGCCGAGCAGGGTTTCGGGGTCACTTGAATTGGAATGTAAAATATAATGAGCTCAATGCAGCGTCGGCAGCGTTTAAAGTGTATTTAACGTAATATAATGGATATGTAGGGTGGCGCATGTATGAATACCGTTTACGTACCTATAGAATACAGCCTAACAGTTTCCAAGAAAAACTAATACACTCAAATTGTTAGAATTATAAGACCTAATGGCTAGATTGACGAATATGTTTGTGACTGACTTATTATACCCCACAAGATTTTCTACAAAATGTTCAACTCACTTTATAGCATAAGCTCACAATTCGGTATATATCAAAGGGTTTCAATGTTATTTTCAAAAACTTCCGAGCCACCCTATACATGTACTGATATACTATGGTTGAGTTCATAGCTCAGACTCTAGATTCTCACCTTAAATCACAATCTTTTTTACCCGATTTTTATGCATGCATAAAGGAAATGTGTAATTAGTCACATTAGAAAGCGCTTGTAGTAAATGTAATGTAATGTCCAAGTCTGACCAGTTTTTTGTACCTTCCTATACTGATTTTTTGTTGTTTCAAGTCTACGTCTACGTTACCTTTCGTTCTTATTTACTAATGTATGTGTTCTGGTTTCTGGATATGATTTTAAAATTCTCAAAGTACGTAGTGTAAGTTAGCCATGCATTCAATTTCCCATGCACCCACTCATTTTATTATTAACAATTAATCCGTCCACCTTTAGAGAAGTAAAGTAAGAAGTGGTCGTCTCTACCATTAAGTTCATGGGGATGAGTTTTTTAAGAGCACATAAAATCTTAGTATGTAAAACCGGACAAGACAGAACGGAAGGATTCTTCTATGTAATTTGCAGACTGCAAGCAACATGAAAAAAAGTAACACATTAAGAAACTGCGTTGCAAAATTACACGCGAAGCTTGAAAGTATTCAAAAATTATAAAGATGGATACAAATATTACAAGAATTCGGGTGTGCAATTTTTGAAATGAATGAGGAAACTGAAAATTTTTCATGCTTTGGAAAAAACCAAATTCACAGCACAAACGACATCAAAATTCACAAATCAGACATGCATGCGTTTATTTTCTGTGTGAAGGAGTTTGAAGCTAACATGCTAAAATACGCCCAGTCCAAAATCATTTAAACTACACTGTCACACTTTCACACAATTTTTGTTTTCAAATTAAATTACTAGACTAATAATCAATGATATTTCTTTTCTTGTTCGTTCGCATGTTTGAAAGGAATTATTTTATCAATCCAAAACCAAACCCCATGCCGCGTGATTTTTGTGGATTAAAGTATATCGGAACCCCCAAATTAAGAAAATGAGAAAAATTACTCACATGTCAACGTAGGACCCGGGCGTGGGGAACATTATGTACATTATTGTATTCATTTGCTTGCTACAAAAAAATACATTACATTTTTGCATTGAATTTGTGTGTGATTGTAGAGTGCGTGACCAAGTCCATCAGATGGGTGCTTTGGGTTAGGCTAGATAACACAATGCTAATGCTTTGCCATGGCATGCATTGCGTATAGAAGAGACAGATGGGAAGGAGTTAGATTTTTAATAGATTCACAGTTGTGTGCCGTACTTGAATTGTGAAACGCCTCCTTTCTAAACTCCTGCAAATGCGTGGAAAAGGGCATAGGGTGAGAGGACTATAAAATCATGCATGCGCGATTTGCATACATCAAAAAATTTTGAGATTCTGTATAAGGAGGGGCGGGTGTTTTATCAAATCTCTTCTGATTCGTTGCATACATAACATACGGGCCGTCAATCCGTTTTCTCCAAACTAGAGGGAAAGTACCCGTGAAACTCCTTCCGGGTGATTCAAGACTATGCAAATCCAGCGCCTGTCCTTTAAAACTCCGAACCGAATCATACTTCATGCTTCATATGTAGTTCCATTGCATTCATGCATTCCAAATGGAAATCTTATGTAGTCCAAATCGGAATGGTATCGTGTGAGGGAAAGCATCTGGAGAAAGTGATAGTACTAGTGAATATATAATCTCGACCTTCGATTTCAAGTCACATTTTTTTATTTGAAATGGCCACACGAGGATAGTAATAATTTCGCATAATTTTATTGTTGAAAACTTCAACTGTACTCGGTGACCGAGTTGATCAAAATGCTCCCGCGTTCAAAATCATCACGTTATTATTTGGAATCCCTCATCGTCGTCTCAATCAAGTGGTCCTCCAGTCTGGGTGCTCCCAGAGGCAGTTCATTTTGTATTATTATATGGATTTTGTATTCGCAAAGTTAATTTCCTGTTCATTTAGGAGAAAGAGTGGTTTCATTTGTGCAATTTTTCTTATGTTCATGCAATACTTTACAATATTTTACAAAAAATGTTAACAGGAAATACAAATACATTTTTTGAATAATGAACGTGAGTCAAATGTACTAAGCTGAAGTGCTATAATTCTAACCGTGGGTTGCTTATTCTTTGAAGCACATCTTCTCAGGCAATTATATGCTGCACTGCACTGCACTGGTGAGCCTCAATGTTGTTTTCCATTGTATTCCAACTTACATGCTAAACCAGAATTAATAAAAAACAAAGTCAGCCACCCCGAAAACAAATAATGAAAAATAAATAACCTTTACGGAGCAACGGAATAATCAGAGACTGACGTGAATAAGTAGCGGATGTAAGAGACAGTTCTCATGTTCACAGCATTTAATTGTTGTTTTTTTTTTAAATTTACACTCATTTGAATTACTTAAACGTGGTAATCTTGCTCATTCATTTGAAACACGGAAATGACACAAGTAAATTAATGTACCTTAATCACAGTCACTTGAGTTTCCACAATCTTCATAAAATATTCCATCATTACCTTCGCACTTTAGCTCACCACCCAACAGTCATACAAATTATTTGACCTAAGTAGACAGCTACAGCTACAAAGAAAAGTTACGAGGCAAAAAAATTATTTAGATAGTTGTACAGATTACTTATGTATGTATGAGTACGATTAATATCTTTTGATTCACCGACAATCCATAAAAAAAGTCATTCGAAGCTCATATTCTTCTCTAATTAAGCGTTTAAATTACAATTCCATTTTGTTGAGGTAGTTCATATATTCGTAAGCAATCTCAAACGGAAAAATGGTGGGAAAGGGTTAATCGAGGTTATAAATGCTAAATCATTTGTTATGTATTAGTATTATACTCTTGTAGCTCTAGTGCGAAATTACTGCAAGAGTTGTTTCATAAGTTAGCGTTCACACTCTGCGAGGTGCACCCACACTACTAAGCACTCTCAGCATTATTAGAACTTTTCTATTTGGAATTTGCGACTGGAATCATTTAAATGTGATTTTTCTCTAGCTAATCGCTAAAGAGTGACAATTCTCCAAGGACTTCTGCGAGAAATTTTCGTTCTGAAATATATAAGGTCATTTTGTACTCCTGCATTCCAGATTCGATTTTGAAATAATTTTCAGTATACAATTACGGTCGGAATTTTCGGTGTATTCGAATAATAGTTTAGCAGATACAGAGCTAACCCTAAGCGAAAACGCGAGTCAACATATAAAACACCCCTCACATGTAATGTAATGTACTCAAATTTATATTGCAAAGTCAGGTAGGCAGAAGTGTAAAGTAAATTCACATGCAATGAACTTATTTTTTTTGGACTAACTACCCATTTAAATAACATCGTGGAAAAATTAACGAGCATGCAGACAGACAGAACTCTTGAAGGATTTACATGAGAGCAAACAGTGGGCTGACTTGACTCCTCTCTTGTATTGTTATCGGACGTAATTATTATTGCGCCGAGGAGGCAAAAGGGGTAAAATATATATTTTTTTTCTAACTCAGCAATTTGTTCGTCGTCGTCGGATTCTTTTTTTTATATTCAATCCCAGTCCGACAGACCGAGTCTGAGTTGATTTTTTTCTCTATCCCATCCTCATCCTTCCCTTCGCTTCGGAATAAGAAGTTTCCCACAATCTCATCTTCGCGTGCGTGCTGACCTGAAGTGTCTTAATACATTTGCATGTTGCATAATAATTAGCTTTTGAGCCAGTTTTTATCAGGGCAAAGTGCACGGGAAGCCTTTATGAAATGAAATACGTGTACATTTTGTTACATTAGCTAACGTTGATTTTTTTTATATAGTAAGATCCAATTCTAATTCTTATGAGCTCTTACGTGAATCTGTCTCTCGGTTGGACGGCCGGCATTGTCTAACTTTTTCTTTGACTTGACTGTTGCTGCTGACTCTTTGACTTGACAACTGTCATGATCCACCTTTTTTTATAT
Source organism: Protaphorura tricampata (assembly GCA_034698835.1). Lineage (NCBI taxonomy): Eukaryota > Metazoa > Arthropoda > Collembola > Poduromorpha > Onychiuridae > Protaphorura > Protaphorura tricampata. The sequence goes on from JAQGCB010000109.1 coordinate 15,222, forward strand.
TTTTTCCTCAATTACCCGCCAGCCAGAGACTCAAGTATTTTATGTGAGAATCAGAAAAACACATGTATGTGAAACAAGGACGATGTGAGGAGTTATTAACTTTTTTAAAGTGGAATGTAAATGTTACGTGCATGCAAATGTGGATGATATATGAGTACTTTTGCCCTTTATGCATGACGATCTTACTACTTTCTCAAAGTCATTCTCTGGAACCCCCCTTCTTTTTTTGTTTCAACCCGAGTGACTTCCCATTTACACATCGTTATGAAACCCAGTTGTCAAAAAATTGGCTGCTCTCAGGTTAAGAGCTCCGTGTTTGTGTCTACGCGAGAAACAGTTAAATTTTGATTGTTTATTTGAATCACAATCCGCATAACCGTTGTTTGTTCGTTTCTGAAGTGTGAATGACAAGAATTAATAGAGGAAGGAGAAAGAAGGGAATTTTTCTTGTCAAACTGTCTAAGTTTTAACCTTGATTTTGTGTAATATTAAGGAAATTCGTGTTTTACGGTTAACCATCGTAACTAAGCATACTAATCACATAAATTAGTACAGCCGTGCGTATCTATCCATCCCTAACGAATTATGTAGATTGGAAATTAGTAAACACTGGTTAATTGACATTGACCGGTATGAGATTTTCGTGGCGATATTTTTATATGGATTGAGTTTTGTTTAAAAAATATAGAAATCAGGATAGCGGGTAGTTGAAAATAGAATTGTGGAAAAATGCCACCCTATCATAACGGAATCTCGCCATGAGACATGAGAGGGAACTTTCATCATAGCAAAGCGGCACTAGCTGCGTACTTCGTCCTTCTACGGTGCAATGGTCGGATTGCAATTGCACTCGTTCACAGGATCATACAACAATTTATTGTGTGCATCAGGTTACCTCTACGGAAATTGTTACTTATAAAGGAATCAGTCATCTGCTCAGTCTTCTTTCGTGATTCTTAACACATAAATAAGCTAGCTGTTGGCTTTGAGACTTGACCTGTCAAATGGCAAATTAGCGCTACAGAATTAACGCATAATGGATCCATTCAAAAATGATGTAAACAATGAAGAAGTGGACATTTTTGGTTCATGTTTTAAGCAAATGATTGGGGATGTTTTACAAGTATTACAAAACACCTTCTTCGTTCCGCTCCTCATCCGTTGCATGAACACGTCAGAGATTGCTCATTATTCTGTACAAAATAAAATACAACAACACAGGGACATACATGACACTTAACCGTTCCTCGAATATTTATGCATTCTCTTACCTACTCTAATACTCAACCTGATACTGTACATATTTTATTTAGTGTGAGGCAAGTGACAAGGCGTTCATAATTTATAAATGGGTTATTTTTGATGAAGTCAGTTCAAGACACACGGAAGTAAGGGAAAGAAAGAAAGGGAAGGAGTTTGACATCCAAATTAGATCAAGATTAGATCTTTTATTTAAAAAATCTTTTCGGACAATGCAATTTTACTGGTTTAGAATGGGTTCTGAAAATTAAGGAAACGTGGACTCTGACATGGTTCATTCCAGTACCTGTAAAAATTAAGGGCTACCGTGATAACTTGAGCCGTTAACTTTTCTTAACGTTCTGTCCGGCGAAAATTTTTTATTGTATGTATTATGGAATTTTTTGGCCTGATTGTTTTAAGACATCCGATCTTCTAAATGAGATCTTTTCATAAGTCAGTCACGGCACAAGTGGAAGACACCCGGCCTGCCCTGACCTGTGCCCCAACATTCATTCTTTTTAAAAAGGAAAATGCCGACTAATAACAAATTTTATTACTCATATTTTTAATTTCTTTGTTTTTTGACTCAAAACTCGACGGTTGCCGGCCGACGGTGCACTTTTCAAGATGAATGTTACATTTGTTCGTACATGTACAGATACTCTGAACCTCTGAAGTGCCTCATCTCTCGGCACCGGCAGCCCTCCACCTCCATGCATCACGTAGGGAAAAAAGGGTCAAAGAGATATGAGGGAAGGTCAAAATCTAATTTCTCCATTTTCTGCATTGGGAAAATATAATGGTCTTGTCGGTCTGACTGCCTGCCTCCCTGCCACTTGGCTCTGTCTGTCTGTCAGTCTATCTCATTTTGAGTTTTTTCCCCCAAATACAAAATATATGTACTCTTCCGAAGAGTGGTCCCGATTCTCCCGATCCTGATTCCCTATCTGCATCTGTACCATTTTATAATATTATTACGTAGATGAGTAAGTGCACTACATAATATGTACAAAACTTATGTAAGGAAGTACATGTACTTAGACAACCCCATTATTAAATGCACAGGAGTAGTAAAGTTTACAAAAAGAGGAATTTTTCGGCTCATTTTCCTTATTTCCATTAAATACTTCATTTTTACGTGTATGCTTTGTGAATAAATATTTCAAAAAAAAATTGGGAGCGATTCGTGGATCAGGTTTCGACACCATTAGCAAGGGAAATAGGGCAATATACGCGTACGATGTCTTTTTACAACCAGTTTACCTGAGAAGGAGAAAAAGTTGTACCGTAGTAGAAAAAAGTGCTAAGACCTACGTAGTATTACATGTACCACAGATTTTAAATACAGAATCATAATTACTGAATCCGTAAATATTGGATTTTCAAAAATGCATTTGAAGTCAAGCTACCCGAATTTGTACATAAGAAGTACTTTTTGTTATGCTCGAAAGTTTTCCTTCAAAGAATTCATTTCGTGAAAATGAAATGAGATACGATAAGCAGGGAGTCGGAGTGCGGGTATTATATTAAATTTAGGAATCTCGTTTCTCATCTCCAGGACGGTTGGTCGAAACGGAACAGAAGATGGGCTATTTTTTCTCTCTTTTTGCCTCTTCCTCTTCATAGGAGTCCATATGATTATTTGAACGACGTGGGGATTATTAAGGCCATCAACTCGAGTGGCATTTTTGCGCCGTTGAAATACCATGCCGGCTGGGCCTGGAAAGATGGCATGTCTACAGAGAATCTGACTAAAAACCCGCCGCCAACATTGTGTGAAATCGTGTTTTTTTTCTCTCCCAACGACACTTTCGTGTCCGAGTGCCATCAATATGATGAGGTGTCCGTTTCCCCGCCACAACCATATCTCACACACATGCATATCCCATCAGAACTCAGAACACAAAATACAACATTTTGTGAACATTTCCATGATTCCACATAAATAATACCTCAATCATCCAATGTATTTCAATTTCAAACACACACTTCCATACAAGGATCACATTTACTTACCTAATGTGAAAGCAAGATTCAATTTATGAATATGAGTAACAGCGACGCCATTTTTTGTGTGAAAATGGTAGAGTATCTCCTTACACTAGTGGATTTCAGTTCATGGTCGTCGAATAAATTTCTGCTTAGTAAAAAATTATTATCCTTACTAATTTTAATTAACGAAGCTTTTCCAAATGTAATGAATTAATGAGATTACAATATCACTTTTTCATATTATCTCGTAATGTTTGCATGTCAAAAAGCAATGAATGAATTCAAACTTTTGTGTCGGATTCGCAGTACGGGTTAGGTCAATTGCATTTTCCGAAAAATTATCAATGCAGTCGATAGCGCCGATATCATAAGGCCATTCGCATTAAACATATAGTCAGATTTCCATGTGTGTTAAGTATTGAAAGTGAAAGCAAAATACCGCCTTTAAGTTTTGTGGTACTATTCATGATTAACCCAAAGTTAGACCTTGACCAGTCATATGAATAATCAAACAAATGATAGAGATTATCACGCGTTTCCGGTAATTTAAGCGCATCCATACATTAATTCCTGGAAATATTTTCAATAATTATAACATAAATCAGTTATTTCAAATAATCTCACTTCACCACTACTACGATTTAGTTCAAGTTTCATTCATTCATTCCAAATCCAAACGGTCATACCGTACTTTATGTAAATAAACAAATATTCGTGGTTATTCTATTTCATTCCCCGTGTCGTGCAGTGTCATGTCTTGGCTTGCCTGGGCATCCTGACGCCTGACAAATCACAGATAACGTGTAGGTCGATCTACTTCAATTCCAAAACAAATCCTAAAACGTGTTCTGTTGATCATATTACGTTTTACATATTCAAATTCTTGTGATGATAAGTCATGATTGAATGACGATGGAATTTTCCTATGTATCATTTCCTGTATATTTCTCTATGGAAATATTTATATTATTTGATCTTGTGCGTCTGTCTGGCGTGTAGATTAACAATTGACACTATTTTCACACCTGAAACGACATGACTGGCGTATTGCGTATTGCCTTAAGCTTTTCCGTTCGTATTTGAATTTGAATCTATTACATCTTAATTCAATGTCTACATCTGAGCTCGAGCCAAACGATACAATTTACAAATGGTCCAACAATAAAGGTGTGGTCTGAACGAGGACCCGGCGGAACAATAGACAATGTTGTCCGTGTTCCTTTTACAGGGTCACACATAAGTCATGTATCTTTCCGATCTCAATGACTCGATGAACTTTTGAGACTAGACCTAAATTTTAATTGCTGGCATTCATTGATATTCTAATTACCGTTATTTTTGAAAAAGTATATATCTGTATTGGAAATTTGAAGGAAATTTTAAAGTCAAAATAGATAGAATGATTGGTTCCAAAATTCTTCATTCTTTTGCACTGAGAATCTAAATAATGTCCTTCCGCTTACAATATATTTTCGAAGTTCATAAACAATACGTATTTCTGAACTATTTTTGTTCCTGAGATCACGGTGTGGGTTACTAAATATGTGAAACAATGTACCGCCTGCAAAGATTTTTTTAAACATACGATAAGTAAGTATCCAATCCTATGGACTAAGTTTAGCTCAGCCCAAATGATCGTTCCCTTTGTTCAGCATTATCCAAAACAACTCGGGTACATTACACGGTCCATTATACAATTGCTGCGGACAGACGAAAAAAGGGTTGTTACTTACACATTGTTATGTTGGGCTAGGTTATGTCCATAAAGGTCTTATTCTATTCTGTACGAGTCATCTGGCATATACTAGGATGAGTTTAACCCAGTAAATGAGGTGAGATAGGAGTTATTATTATGTGGAGAAAGGAAACTCGTGTAACATACCCACACTAACCACTCTGCCCTTGCCCTTGCATAATATCTGATTAAAGGTGTTCATGGCACTTAGAACTCCAGAAATCGGAAGAACTCACAACCTTACCTGTGGAAGGTACTTAAGTCTAAGAAAAAGAATAAGAATCCTTTGTAGCAACTCTACATACTCCTACCTGCCTTAAACACAAAAATATTATATACATTTACTGGTTACGCATCACAAGGGAAAGTATTTGGATGTGAAGTTCTGATTTACCAAACTGAAATTAGTAGGAATTACGTCCACTTATTTTTATGGACATTTTGAGAAATCGTTCAGTAGGTTTTGTGAAAGCCGATTTTTTTAATGGAAAAATGTTTTTTTTGGGAATTAATGTGTGGTGAAAATCAACTTTCACCAAATCGATCGAACGATAGCAAGAATTGAGAATGACATTTGAAATTACTCACGGTGAAGTGCAAGTAAATAATTTTACGTGCTAATGCTGTCCCTTGTAAGACTACTGGTGAGAAAAAGTACTGGTTTTGGTCTACCCAATCCTATGGTACTCCCACATCTGCCTTGCCTCCCAATTCATAGGATTGCCACCCCGAATGTGGACGTTCAAGTCCAAAGCAGTTTTCAAGAGATTCGAGATCGAGCGTTTGCGCCCAACTGTTTGGTCAGTAGAAATTTAGTCAGAGCCCAGGAACGGACGGAGGACGCGAGGAAAGGAACGAGTTGCCCGAATATAATTTTCTTACATTTAACCAGGCAAATGTGACCTCCTCATGCCATAACTATCATGTCACTCACCGAATCCGAATCGGCACTTTCCCTCCTCCAGTTCCTCCAGTACAAAAAATCAAAATCTTCATAATAACATACACAAGTACACACATCTTTTAAGTACGTACATAACACGGGTAGTCAACAATAAGCACGTGTGGACCTACGTCGTCAAAATTTTCATAAAAGGTTGTAAAAACCAATACCTCGGATTAACAAATCTTCCGACAAAAAACTCCAAGTGCTAAGAATATCTAATCAGACTAACAAGTAAGAGAAAGTAAACAGTTGAATGTGACGGCGACAGGTGTTCCTGATTGTGATCCATTGGAAAAAAGTTGAAAAGGGTTTCGTGCAATTTACAAACATACCTGAGAGAATTTTGAACTCGGTTTTTTAAGACTTTGAAAAATATAGTAATGCTTTCTCCAGTTAGGACTTGAAAAGTGAAAACTTTGAACAAGTACGAACGTTATAAACATACATACAATTTGAATATCTTGGGAAAGTGAAAAACGACACTACAAATGAAAATTAAGAGAACTTTGGTCCAAATTTTTTACCCAATTGTCACTTTTGTTAAAATAGCGAAAGCTCATGGTTATTTCCGGTCCCCCAGAAGTTTCTCCTTGTAAAACTGAAGATTCACCACTTGACTTTTCACTACGTGGTGGCATGAAAAGAGTCATAGATCACCAGAACCACCACCACCACCACCACTCAAATCATCCACACCACCATCACCATCATCACAACCACTCATCAACACCACCACAGCATGTCCATCAAAACGGTGGTGGTGGACTTTTGGTGTCTTCAGGGAAAATGCCAGCAATTAATAATAATGGGAGTAGCGGACGACATGGTCATGGGAGAAGTCATGGGCACAGTAACAATAAGCTAGCTCGATTAGCTTCCACAGTCATTCCAAGCATTCCACATTTGAACAATAATAATAATAATAATTTGAATAACAATAATAATAATCTCATCACGACGAACAATAATTTGAACAATCTCAGTAACAGTCTTGGTAATCATTTACCACCAGGCACAGTCCTCCCTAATCCAATGCTTCTATCACGTCTCATTTTACCCTCCGTCGCAAGTTCCCCCGGTGACAGTGACTCTCATCATGACTCAGATGATGAAGATGATGATGAACCACGAGATTTTCGAGGTGAGTAATGCAATAAATTTTAGCACGAAATACTCGATGTGCTGGTTTGTCAGAAATTTGCATATTCATCAAAATTTTCTTAGAATTATTGTAGTAGATTCGTGTTGGGATTTCTTATTTATGCATATTTTGGAGTTATCCCGACTTTTTTTTGTGCAAAGTCTGAAAGGAGCCACATTATTTGCAAGCGTTTTGATGTTTTTTGCATTAGCTTCCGTGCAAATCTTGACCCCCTAATTTAATAGAAATCATCCAAGGTTTTGAAAATATGTTATTTATGGCAGACTCCCCGTGTGGGAAATGCCATTAATTAAACCCACACTCTTGCTTCACTCATTCTTTCATACAATTCACCCACACTTTTCAAAGGTTGTACCGGCGACAATCAGCTTTTGTCCGATTTTAGAGTTCAAAGGCGTTCACCTCCTTTACGGCTACGGTTTTTCAAAATTTGAAATAAATTTAGGATCATTCGTCCGCAGCCATGCAGAGGCAATGGATCTTACTATTCCATTGATTTATAAATTATAACAATGTGGTGCAATCAATTTTTCCCCGTCCAGTACTCTACTGACCACTCTAAACTTTAAATTGCCTATTCAACTCATTTCGCCCACGCATTGACCCTTAAGAATCTATTGTCCACTCTTGATTGTCCATCCATGCAAAGAATTGGAGAATTGGACCAGGCTTGCTTGACCAATATAAGAATAGGTTTAGGGTCAAATCCAAAAACCAAAAATTGAATGAATCCATGTCCCTCTCATCGGTCATAATTTGAATTCGTATGTAAAACTCGTCCTATCGTCAGTTGTAAAGTTGTAGGAGTAAAGTACAAAAAATTTCGGGGGGAAATTATACCGTATGCGGGCGGATACACCAATAGTCATCGAACCGAACCGGACCGAACCAAAGTCCATTCATTCAAGGCTAACAATTTGAATTGAATTGCATGAATGCATGCATGCATACGTAAAGTAAAATAAATACAAGTTTGAAAAACTCTCCTTCTTCATGGATTATTACGCAAGGCAAACTGTTCAATTCAATAATGGTCTCGTCACAATGCAGTGATTGTATTATTCAAAATAATAGTAAAATATGCATATATGTCGCGGTAGCTTAGGGGTTCCATCCCTAGAATAAACTGGGTTTAACACTATGTTTTCACAAACTTAGCGTTACACCGTTTTACTGTACGACTGGGATTTCTTCCTACTTCTAGGGTGACTCACTTTCCCCAAATCAAAAATAAATGTCAACCAATCCTTAACGACGATATTTGTAAGTCGCATAGTATAAACATTGTCAGATTTGACATTTTACCTGGAACATAAGAACTAGTACCCCTCAACACTGAACTAATATCTATTGAATTCATGCAAAGAGAGCAGGAAAGAGATTTTTGGGGATGAATCTGGTGAAAAATATTACGTTGAATGTTGTACACATACATGTTCGTGTTTTTACTTGCTTTCCTATATATGGAATTTACGACCACTCTACTACTACAGTACTTCGGGTTCCTTTCATTATTTTTCCTATACTTTTACTCCCACTACTCTGAAAATATAGTGTTGTAGGACCGGGCGAACCATGACCATCCCCACTGTGGGGTATGTAAAGGACCCGAAAACCGTTCCCGACTCGGCTGTCTTAATTTTTCCATTGTTGCCATAACAGAGGAGAAGAGAGATTAACTGCATTAAGTAGTGTTCATTGCTAAGGAATGATTTTCCTCTCCATTTCTTCATCCTTATCGTTATCTCACTTTGAACTTGAACAGGGAAGGCAGGCAAAACCAAAAAGGTCTAAACCGACTTTTAAGTGTCCAAATTACTTTTTTCCGTGCTATGCATGCTATTCCAGTAGATCACTTAAAAATTATGACAGAAAATGAGACTAGATACAGCTTCGTTTGGGAAAAGCATTACATGCAACTAGACTCTAGTGACATTATAATAGCACTAGACTACTCAGAAAATATTCATTTGCATAATCTCAAAATACCGAGCATGCAGTCAAAACTTTCACCATCATCTTCACCATTCCCTGCACCTTCTCTGCTGCAATTTACACATTATACTCTCGTTAATATTAAATTTGATTACGAAGATAAATACATATATGTGTAATACTCGTCAGTCATCTGACAACAACAACATCAGTTAGTTGTTGAAATTGTCCCTCGCCTGTGAAATTGTTGTACAAAACCTAAAATTATGAAACACGCTCCTAACAGCCAAGAACACGCTTCCTTTCCCTGTAAATTTTCAAGTTTAAGAGAGCCTTATTACAAAACTCTATAATTAAGTACCCCCACGTCTACAACAGCGCACTTTTAGATGGTCTAAGTCCATTATTAGGCACTAGCCCAAGAAATTAACAGATTGTTGATGGGTTTGCATGCTCGAGCCAGATTCCTTGATTTTTTGAAAAAGGTACTTGAAAAAAAGAGAGGAAGTTGAAAACAAATACCTCCCATCCCTTATTGCATTGCATTGCATTGGTGTTTAGAATTTTACTTGTTCCTTCAAAAAATGTAAATCTTATGTAATGTAAGGGATTGGATTTGAGAAGAATTTTGAGGGAAAGAGTTTTAAGAGGAAAGGGTCGATCCTTGAAGGCCTTGACCGCATCCCAGGGACGATTTTAGGTTCCTCAGGGTCCTGTCCTGTCTCAAGTTCCTTCGTAGTCTTATACTCCCCTTTCCATTTCTACAATAAAATCGAATCCACACCTTAACCTTAAGCTCATGCACAAATAAATTCTCGTATTTTTTTTGATGATTTGGCGAGTTTTCGTGAGTCCGTCCATTCCTCCTTTCATCTTTTTTTTACAGAATCCCTTTTAATCCAACTCTTTATTCTTCTCTGCCTATTTTGAGGAAAAGGAAGACCCGTCCATAGTTGAATATTCAAAGCAAACATCCTTCTTTTCCCCAACCTATCCAATTCCAATGCAATGCAATGCCGTGCAATACTTTCTCCGGTTTGAGTAAAAAAAAGAGTTGAGAGTTGAGTTCCCTTTTGATCTTGTTGTTCCATTTTATGAAGAAAAAAAGTCTAATTTATTCCTTTTACTTTACTTTTGCCGTACCGGGGTGGGCTGGCTATAGCCAAAAACTCTAACCCTCCTATTTTCCATTTGGTCCATCTGAGATGGATGGTTTTGTTTGTTCTCTCCTATCCAAAAAATTTCCCTCGATCTTTTTTTCTTCTTTTCCATGAGAAAAAACTGAATTTTACTCATCTGTTTGGTCTTCTCTGTAATTTAAATGTGTGTATGTATTTGTGATTGATTGGTTTCCGCTCGTTGTTATTTGTTATGCATGCGTGAAAGGGTTACCGTCATGTCATGTCTAACAAGGTAACTACTCTTGTACTCTTCATGTACCATATCATCTCATATGAATAATTCCGGATAATCTAGTATGATCTGTCATTTACATATTAAATAGTTTCCTTGTAGGTTCCATGTCATGCGAACAACTTTTGGGTCACTCCATGGCCGGCCACGTCGGTTCGCGTTCGTTCGTGTATGTAAATGTCTGTAAATAATTTGTTGTTCTGTGGAAGAAAACTCTAATGAATGTCCGTTTTCCAAACAAACGATGAAGGCGGGTCACGCATGTATTTTCCACACTACACGGCTAACCTCTTGGGGAAGTTTGAGAGCCAATTTAAAGTAGGGAAATTGTTCAAGTTCCTTTACCTAAATGCATGTAAAATTGGACTGAAGGGAATAATGGAATGGAGAAAAAGGAAGGAATGCGTGAAATGAGTTTTTCCTTGTCCTGACAAGCATGGTCTTCAAGTTCAAAACAATAATAAGAGTTGAACTCAAACAAAACGAACCAAGAACCAAAAGTCCAAACTTTATCTTTTTACAGAGAAGGTACGCACATACATACAGAGTACAATGTCCGATAAGGTCAATTTGGAACTTTATGGACAGGTGCGTGGTTATGACTACATCATGTACATGAGATGATGTGTGCCTACTTGCAATATGTTGTTAGGATTTAACGTTGTGCTAAAAATTAATGGGTTGAATTGAGCACGTGTCGAGGAAAATTAACTGAGGGTACACAATGAACGGAAGTTGTAAAATAAATTTGATTGGCATGGTTCATAGAATTTTGCAAATCTTAGGATTGTAGAATTGGCTGTGCAGCCTGGATCTATTGTTTCGCTGTGTCAGGGGTTGGATCATTCGGGCTGACATAATAATTTGAGTAAGCAAAGATTAACAACGTCATATATGGCTAACGTCAATTAATGAGAGCACTTTAATTATGTGTAAATATTTCTAAAAGTTGTACCGTTGATTGACGTGCGACTAATTGATTTTTTGACTAATTAATTACGCATGCAATTATAAGATAATTAATTCAGTGAATTAATAAGCAAGCCTTATACAATAATAAATATCCTTCACTTTGTTATATGTGTAGTAAGGAATATTTAAAAATTAAAACCTTGACAATAAATTGAAACTTTTTAATGTGGCGGCAGCCGTGACGGTGGCGGCGGCGGCTCTGTATTATTGTGGCAAGGATTGTTGCCCCTTAAATTAAATTGAACTAATAACTCAGTCGCTAATTACTCAAAAAATCAACGCTTTGAATGTTTACAACAAAGGCTGCAATGATGCATTAAGTAGTATGTAGTAGTCTATGTAGTCCCAGGAGCTATCTTTCCTTGAGCTTTTGAATTAATTAATTATTTGGGCGTGACTATGACTAGGATGGATTTCTGGTTTGTAGATTGGAAAGTAAATTTCACTAATGTGGTGCCGTGTAAGCCTTTCAACTACTCCGACTTTAAGTTCATTCAGTCCTAACGAGTTGAAAAACAATTAACCCAATATTGAACCTGATTCGAGCTTAAGATCAAACCAAGCAAGCCTAACCAGATTTTTTTTATTTTAAATAATAAGAGGCGTGTCTTAAATACACTTTCTTGAAAATTGAGTGACGATAGGTCTGGTTGTCCGTGTCAAGATTATTTGTTACTTTTTTTAATCATATTTAAATATTCAGAGTCAGAGTCATAGTTCCATGAGTTTCAACTAACCACCACAGAAATATTATTACATTATGTGTATTCTTATTTGATTCAAAAAATAACCCTTCCGTAACATTATGTAGGACCAAACTCTATTTTTACAAAGTTTTCCCATTCGGGACCCCCGACCTCGTAGACAGATTGTTTTTCATTTAGATTGGGGTTACGATTTACATTTAAGGACGTCGCAGTCAATCCTACTTGGTCTGGGTTGCCTTTAGGGCTGAAAAATGAAAAATCGGAAAATTATTCTCATACAAAAGCCAAATGACTTGCCTGCACAGCCTGTCTCACTTACATTACATTACATTAACGTTGTTTTCACTTTAAACACTTGTCTGTCTGTCGGGCAGAATGAACAAAACAAGGGTAACTTTTTTTTATTATGTTGTTCATTTCCTTTTTAAATAATAATGTATAACCCAAAACGGCTGGACTGGACTGGAAGTAGAAACCAGACTTATGGTTCACAGTCTTAATAAACATTTGGAATAATTTTAAATATTAATTGATGCCACAGTCATATGTTGCAGGAAATTTTTAGTCAGACAAAACGGTCAAATAATTAAAGTGATGTCTTAAACCTCTGAAATGATTTCATGGATTATTCACTCTTTAAAAATTGCCTGTAACATATCTAATATCTACATATCCATGTTGGCACGTAATCAGAGTAGTAGTTGTAGTTAGTAGTATAATTTTTTCTTGAGTTGTTACATTTTTTACTCCATCCATTTGATCTCCTAAGGTTAAGTTGAGTGGAAGACGTGTTCGGAGCAGTAGGAGGTCAAAATGATGCGAAAACTGGCTTTTGGTGTGCCTCATGTGTGTTGGCTTTAGCTTCTTCGGGTAATTAACCCAAAATGTTTTTCTATACATATATGTTGTACACCCTCGATTCTTGATTGCTCCCCTTAGAGGCTTGAGTAAATTATCATTTCCATGCAAAAAGTGTTGGGTTTATCTAGAACGTCCATCATTCATTTACATTTGCATTTGCATAATCATTTTTATTAACCCCTTCTCTTTGGTAACAACGGAAAGACACTGCTGACACTGCACAGGTGAAACAAATTGTAATTTGAATATTCCATTTAACCAAATAGTGCAAAAAATGAACTGGACTGACAGTTACGATGTTACGAATACGATTCATCGTTAGGGTCAGGCGTAAAAAAATTGAGCCAAATTATTGAAAATTGAAGCCATTCCTTTTTGGCAAATCCATCAAATTAATTGTAATTAGTTGGAGTAAGTAATTGTGAAATGTTTTAGTAGGAATGAGGCAATCTTGTCCAATTATTTAAATTGATAGTCAACTGGAAATAAAAGTTTTTGTTGTTGCGTAAAGATGACCGATAGCCCCAACAGGTTAGGTCATCCTTCCCAAGATTATTATTATGCATGCACGAGCAAAAGAGATTTTTCATTTATTTTTATTATTTTTTTATGGAATGACCCTCTCATGCAAGCACAGAAACAAGCACGTACGTACAGTACGTGTGGGTACCCCATATTCTTTTTTGTACAATTTTTTGTGTGAGTATATCCAATGTTGTTGGGATTGAGATGAAGTGAAGCGATGCAAAACCCCTAAAATGATGATAATCAGTTGGATGTGAGTTGACGTGAGACGAAGGAAAAAGGTTCTTGGCAAATATTATATAAATATTAGGTAATGTAGTCACAAGGAATATATTTCCTTACGTTTTAAGATCATAATATCCTTTCGACTACATCTCGGGCAGATAAATAGATGGAGAAGATTAACTCCCATTCATTTCACGAAGAGTTCAACTTATTCAACAACCCTTTTCGTTAGTTTTAGTATAATATTATTTTATGCTGATACAGAATGCAGATCACCTCATGCATAAACAGATTTTCATAAAACTTGCTTCTTTTCCGGTGCCCGTACAATGTACGTATTCTGCGTAACTAACAATAATTGTTAAAGTCGTCACGTATAAAAACTTATAACTACTACTCGAGTATTTTTATAAAACACAAACCCGTTTTGTTTCTCAAATCAGAACAATTTGAGACTTTGCGAGTAACAAATTAGTGTATTGGAATTTCTGGTCAGTATTATTAACGTGTTACAACTATTAAGTAATCTAACCGAAAATTCAATCCGATTGTCAAGTACATAAACAATTTATTTTTGAAGTAATGCATCTATGATTTTACTACGGTTAGTAGAAATATTTATTTATACGTAGAAAATACTATTCTATTCGGGTTCTATTTTGTACTGACTCTAACATATAATATGAATAGAGACTTCATGTTAACAGTAAAGTCCAGTTCGTCCTTCCCTGGATTTATTTCCCTTGCATAATCTAATCTGTGGAGCGGAGTCACTCACATTCGTATGCATCCATGCATTCATTCCAGTCGAGTCCAGGCCAACCCATTATGACTAGCCGAGGGAGACTTTCACTCTGATGACTTGTCCAGAAACAGAGTTCCTGGAGAATAAGCACATGCAATGTAGTGTACTGGAAAGCATAGAACCGTAACGGAACCCAGCATCTGACTCACAAGGAAACCTTTTCACACGTAAAATTTCAGGCTAATACGATCACGACTACTAAGTCATTTTTATTTTGCGGAGATTCAAATATTTTGCTTCCATATTACAAGGAATTCCTTAGCATTTTTGGCAGTAGAATAGACATGGCAGAGCGTGCATGCTTGGAATATGTGAAAAATTCTATCAGTTCAGTGATGGCAGTGAAACAATTTTTTTCGTATGACTTTTCGAGTTGGTGTTTGAGAAACACTGGTTTTACATGAAAAGTGATTTCCTTGTCAAATGAGATGTAATGAAAAAAATCTAACCTAGAATGTTAGACGAGAATGAGAAAATTGTAGATACAAGGAAAAGGCAAAGGGAAAGTGCGGGCATGGTAACAAATTTCCATCATATGATGTGATGACCAAGCTGTTCATTGGAATTAGAGACGATCGATCGATTTGTCTCCCAGTTGCTCCTGACTGATCCAAATACGTAGAATAAATATACGAATACATGAGTTCCACTTCTAGACTAGAACTAGACGACTGCCCTTCACGTCTAATGTGCCTTAGGGACATAGCTGCCATGGCACAGCCTATCCCATGTTACGCATCTCTATCTCATATTGAACAAACTAGTCAGTCTTAGTCAGTATTTACTTGGCAATTTTCTAGGCTGGTGCGCATTTATTTTAACCAGTCTAACAGTCTTTACTCCGTAGTCCCTCCACTTCCTCTCACCAGGGGATTCTTAAAGTGAAACTAGGGGGTGTCAGGATATTAATGAGTCAAAGTTGTACGTACGCACCTTGCGGAACGAAATTGAACAGACTGCATAATATTATCCAATGTTCACTGGGGATATAAAATTCCAAGGACGAATTCATTCGTCAAATTGATATAAATTTTGTTTCCAATTTAAAAGAATTACTCATTTCTCTGGATGAGGAGAACGAAAAATTAGATTGTAATGGTATTATTTGCTCTTAAAAAATTGCCCTTCCAGTAGTAGTTCCCGAAACTCAATTGGTTTGCTCAATTTTAATAAGAATTTAAATAGCTGGTAATTGTGGGAACCCCCTGAAGAGAAAGTTCAAGTGAAAGTTGAATTGGTTAAATTGAATACACGCGACTCGCTGTGACTGACTGACATGTCTGTGTATTTCTCTAGTAGACTAATTATAAAATAGCCGAGTCACTCACGACTACGACAGTTCCCCAGCCACTCAACCAGCCAACCCTGACTAAAAAAAGGGTTAAACCCATCCATGACAAGTCATAGTACTCAAAGGGTTGAACCAATCTTTGTAATGTATGCGCAAGAGGAGGGGAAATATTTTAAAGTGTTGAGAATAAGCCTAGTCAAGAGATCGATATGTAAATCCAGCCTTTTTTGCATAGAGATGCTCGTGCTTGGCCGGTCCTTGTCGTGACACCTTTTTTAGTGGCGCAAGTTTAGGAGTTGCTCCGCCTCTGGAAACTTGTACGTATGCATAGACCAGGAAAGAAGAAAGGAAAAATATATACACTACTACAATCCGATCCGACCAAGTTCCTTTGAACCCGATCTTTCTTTTTTTACCCGTAGATTTACATATCTATGGGTTTTATATTGTAAGTCTTTGCATCCTTCCACACTAACTTTGAACATGCGCCAAGGCCAATCACATTTGTATGTATTCGTCTCTGCTCTTCAGATAAGTGAATTTCCGCCTAGCACAATAGAAACTCATGCGGGCAACCGGAAGAGAAAGCAAAACATTACAAAAATCTTAGCAAGCATAATAAAAGTAAACAACATTTCTATAAGTTTGACTTGTTTTTATTTGAGTACAGAATCCTATAGATTTTCTCAAAATATTTATAAATAAGCAGGGTATACCTGCGTGGTATGTAGGTGGCCTCTATTATTAAGTCGTGCGACGAGTAGTATACTACGTTGTAAACGACTTATTGCGGATGCTATGTCCGTCCGTCTGTCACGCGTTTGGGTTTTGTGGGAGCAATTGAAGAGTCTATAGTAGTGTTATTGGAGCAATCGCTCCAAATTTTCCCTACAGCGCAATCTTCTGTGTAACATATAAGGCGGGGATAGCGCAATACAAACACTATAGAGTCTAAAGCATATTAGAACACTGAAAATGCGTTCTAATATTTCTGCGGTATTCAAATAAACATAATTCAAGGCAATAATGAATATATCGATCAGTAACAAGAAAATAAAGAAGCAATAAAATAATATAAATTGTTGGCCAGAATATCATGACGACGCTGTGTAAATGTCGCAGTGATATTCAAATAAACATAAGTCAGAGCAATAATGAATATATCGATCAGTAACAAGAAAATAGAGAAGCAATAAAATAATATAAATTATTGGCCAGAATATCATGACTACGCTGTGTAAATGTCGCAGTGATATTCAAATAAACATAAGTCAGAGCAATAATGAATATATCGATCAGTAACAAGA
>JAQGCB010000110.1:0-32326 GCA_034698835.1 Protaphorura tricampata
AATTATTATTTTGGAGATAAAAATGGGCGGATTTTTTGGGCCCACTACTGTATGGAGTTGCGCGAACGGGCATTTTTATACTCGAGAGTTGGGTAAATATTGCCCTCTATGTGGATTTTATTTGAAGTACCCCCACGAGGAGACCCCAGAGGTCAGCGATCCGAAGAAGGTCATCATAGTAATTACTGATGGGGAAAGTCCAGAGGTATGCCCATCTAATCTTAATAATTTGAGTTGTAAAAAACTCAGCCTCATGATCAGCTATGGTAAATAACGCAGCTTTGTCTCATTTTCAGGACAAGGGTTCTGAATTGTCCACGGATGACGGTGACCTTGACCTTTGTGACCTGATGGAGAATATTTTTTGCGTCACCGACAGTAGTAGTGATGAAGATGATGAGGATTCTGAGTACGAATCTAACCCAAATAGATTACGCAATTACGATGTCACGAACTCGTTTTCTTAACGCCAAGTTTATGTGAAGAATACTTATAGTGTATTTATCAATATATATACAGTAGTTGCCCATTGCCGTCCATTCCATGGAGGATGTAGCTAATAATCAGACTGTTAAATGCGGAGAGGAAGTGAAGTCCCCGCCGTGCGGACGATCATCTGTCACTCACACACAATCGGATCTGTCTAAATTGAATTGAAAAGCGGGTAGTGTGTAGGATGCCCGGTTCCAGCTCCAATTCAAACGACCGACCCGTTCATCCTTGCTTGCCCCGTTCAACTTAAGTTTTATGTGTTTGTGCTCTCAAAAGCCCTTCGTTCTTCGCACATTCTTCGTAGAGTCAAGTGGGTTCTTGAGAAAACTCATCATTCATTAAATGCTTCTTGACTTGACGACTGACTTGGACTTGGACTTTCTCTTTCGTCCCTGCCCTGGAAGCGTGAACTTTAAACATGGACTTCGTTTAGTGTTATCAGCCTTCGTCTGGCATGTTATTATTACCCACAATGTAAATTAAATTTAACCCATTTTGAGGTTAGTAGAATCCGTGCCACACTATAGACTGGCTGTGCATGCATGTGGCTCAGGCAGTAGCTATTTCAGGCTTGTATGAATTACATAAAAGGACGTATGTGTAATATGAGTGATAAGGTACCAAAGAGGATATGATTGTGAGTACGAGTACATTGTCTAATGGTTTTGTAATTAAATTGTCTTGGCGCGCACCAGATGTCGAACAATCCTTCGCTCAAAAAGATGAAATGATTAAGACTCACAACACACCATAATATGACATATCTAATCCTCAAGCCGGAAAATTCAATTAATTTGACCTTTCCGAACTCTACCCAGAAATTGGGTATGTGTGATGCACTTTGTCAGACCTCGCAAATAAGACTTTCATAATATGATTAAGGGGAAACCTTCGAAAATCGATGTCTGTACTAAGTAACTGTATTATATAGTAGAAGGCCTGATTAATTCTAATGTGACAATTGTATGACTTGTACAGATTTACAGATCTATCTGAGGATGTTTGAGATCCATTTGGTTCAAAAAAAAAATTCTTACAGCAAACATTCAAATTTTAGATGAGACGTGGAAAGCTCTATGAATATATGGTTTTGTCTTAAGATTCTAATACGTATTGACGCACATCACTTTCTAACATCAACACTTAATTCATATAAATCGAAAGTAGATTTAACCCTGGCCGATGAAATCTTGCTCAACGCTTATTTTAGGGCAGTTGAGAAAAAAAAATATATTTTGGAGAACCTTAGCTGTTGCCCCACGACATTTGCTTTCACTGGGACGAAATGGAAGTGAAAGTTGTGGTGAGTCATGACAAGGGAACTTCCTTGGGTTTTCTAAATTAATGTTACAATTCATTACTTTACTTATTAGGAGAGAAAAGTCTTGAGAGCCCCATCAGCAGAGCACGAGTGAATGAACCAACCGACGAATGAAGATGAGGAGTCATAATGGGAAGTCTCTTGAATAATAAATTAGTCTTTCGTTAGGGTGTTTGTGCGTAAGACCTATTAGGTTCGTAAATTCTTGGCTTATGTTTTAGTTAAGTGGGTATGTTACAGGGAGTGTACAAAATTTGGAAAATGCAGACTTTCAAAATTACGGTGTACAAATGCACAAATGTACAAATACTTTATGTGGCCAATCCCGAAGATTTTAAGGTTACGTTCGTATAGTGTTCCTTGTAAATTTTGTATCAATAGCGTGTACTGAGCTTTTATGTATGTACTGTCGGCGAACATGGGGGAGAAGAGAAAGTGAATGAAAAATAGACTTTTGAGCGGATGAATGGTTGAGAGTAAAGTAAATTATGTACAGAGTTCCACATGATATTTATTTCATCGAGTCCATTGTTCGTCCTATTCTACGAACGAGTTCTGTTCTGGGTTTTCTCCCTTGGGGTATTCGGAATTTTGATGAAGAACATCGTATGAATGAAAGATCATAATATGTATGGACATGAAAGTGTGTAAGCCTTTAAGAGGATTGAATTTTGGAGGACTGCCCGGTTGAACTGTGGTTCCACATTACACTACAATAAGAACGAGCAGCAAAGAACATGTTAGTTTAAGTTTGCTTCTGGAATACTCATGGTTGAAAATGTAAAATTACGACCACCAACCCATCACTAGATTATTTCTCTAGTTTTCACCACGAATACTAACTGTCCTTTGGGTATGGGATAAAGAATATGGAATTAAATAACGTGCCACAGAAACTTCACGGTTAAAATATTGGCAAGTAAGTATAAGTTGAAGCCTTGTAGGGTTTTGCTGAGATTGGAACGTCAAAAACTAATATCAAATTACCAATTTCAAATTCAAGATTCGGCAGCTGCCAATGCCAATTAATTTTTAGTAACTCACCCAGATTAGAACTACATACGTAATTTCATAGGTACGTCGTAGCACAGGTCTACTGCCGAAATTCTTTGGATACCATAATCATAAGCTGATAGCGTTCCAGATTTCTCTCGGCTGCGAATTCAACATTTTCATTTGAAGTTAGTCCCTTGTTAACCTCAAGTGTAGTAATTGGAATTTAAACAATTCATGATCACGAATCCTGACTTGATTTTTTACCGATACTCTCGCAAAAAAAGTACAAATCCGTGCTCTGAATTTATTGGATTTCTCATTGGATATGCGCCGATATTTCATCACTTAATCAGATTAGGATACCGAATATCACATGCATAATATATTGGGCTTTGTCAGACAAGTCATGTCATAGTCATTTTTTCAAATTAAAAAACCCAACAATAGACTAAATTTTATTTTTTCTCAAAATATTTTCGTAACTGTACGTGGGTTCTCCAGCTCACCCAGAAATAAAACTGACATTTGAAAATGTAGGCAAAATTTCCTAAACTCGCAATTCAATTTACATTTTAAAGTTTTATACCCGAAACTCTGGTACCATATATCGTACACGAAGTTTGTAACAAGAAATGAATACAATAGAAATCGTAGAAAAAGTTTTCCTTTTTATTATCAACACTAACAATGCATTCGCTATTTTTACACGACTTCACCTGAAGACCTTGTAGCGTCATTCTGCTTTTAAATCCTAACAAGTATCGAGCGTAAGCGTAACAAAATAATTCGATACTTTTTTGTTACAAAAAGGTTGAGTTCATTTACACAAGGAAGACATACAAGAGTATTTGACAAATGTCCCCCTCAACAAAGAATCGAGAGCACACAAGTTCATGCATATTATAGACTAAGAGTTCACTCCATATTGATGGCAAAGGACAGCACAGGAATACCTATTTGCCATTTTACATGTTTATATAACAGTAAGTGAAACCGATTTTTAGGAATAAAAGCTTCAAGTCAATTCAACCCTACACAATAGGACTATCTGATCAATCGATGAGGGTTCACAATGGAAACGTGACAAGGAGACCACTTTTGATACGAAAAGTACATCGACCCGAAAAACCAAGGTTATTCCAAATATCATAAGCATAATAGTGTACGAAGTTTCGGCGCATAGAATTTTGACCAGTCGTTGGAAGGAAATTGAAAAATCGAAAATATTATATGGACACTTGAAATTGCGACTTGTTCCGAATGGTTAGCCTGACATATTTCACATGTAAATTGGGTTCCATATGAATATAGGAATTTAGTCTAACTTCTTTCTAAACTTTCCCTTGCATCCCTTGCACAAACTCTCTTATTTTCTATACAAAAACTCTTTTACTTCCGCGTGAGATGTATCATAAGTATTCGGGTAAGTGAAGTGAAACTCTTCAGAGTTTTTCTAAAACATAATTGTGTACCGGCTAGTGTTTCATCCATATCATAACATTGTACTATTATTTAAAGAACTTTATCTCAACCATGAAAACAACTAGCGACAATATTTTATATGTACATATAAGACGGAGAATAAGAATAGGTATCTGACCGGGAGCACTGAGGAGAATATATGTTATATAGAGTTGACATTAATGTTGACTAAAATATTTTTAATTCGTTTACTCATTGTTACATTAGAGTTCACATTAGGAAGGTCATCAGGAAAAATGACACAACACAACAAATTTCGAACGAGACTTGATCCGGATGCAATTATCAAACGAAGTGTTTAAGTTAAATACATGATATACAAACATAACATGATTTTGACATTCTTAATTCACATGGATAACTAGGAATACATATTAATTGATTTCCTTTTGAAATATTAAAGGTTTCAAATTTCAATTTCATGTGTAAGTTATGGGCGTAAAGGTGAAATCAACACATAAAATTTTAAATAGAATACACAAGAGTCGTGGTTAGATCATTTCAATCATTGTAGCACTGAATTAAATTCTATTTACAAACAAAATTGGTTCATTCCTGGATGAGTGGATTTCCTGACAGATCATCCAATCATTTTAAATTAATATGGATTTTAACTTCATAAGAAAAAAGAAAGATGCTCATTACATTTTGGTTTCAATAGGAAACTGTCGAATAAAGTTGTAAAAATCGAAAAGTTTTGTTTTCTAAAGAGAGATTTTAAGGATGTCACTATTGTCTTTGGCAATATGTAGTGAGTTTAGTGCGAATCCATCGATCCACCACATTGTGATAATCAAATTCTTAAAAAGTTGACACTTTCACTTTTACTTCAGGAAACTATTTTTCTCAGATTTTAGACGGACTTGCTTTCTACTTTCTACTTTCTCCGTTTATTTGTTTCTCAAATCAAAAGTGTGTCGAGTGAATATACATTATGTGAACGGGAATTGAAAGAATCAAAGGGGTGTGTAGGAATAGGAATTAGTTTTCCGCCTGAAGTAAACCTATAAATTATTTGATCACATTGCAATACTATAATAAATGGTGAATCTTTTATTACTGAGTGAGTAAAACTTTTTGGTGGAGGGAAAAGTTTAGTTGAGGACTAAACTTTTCCGACTCGGCTTTTGTGATTCCTCCCTTTAATTTAGTAACTTTTAATCCATAAATGCGATGCATGAGTGGTCTGAGGCTTTAGGATTACGGACTGCATTCAAAGACACGTACGAGTACAGTTTTCTGATTCTGAATTCTGAATCGGCTTACTTTGTCTTGAAATTCATTTGTCAATAGAGTCCCGGCAATTAATGTAACTTTCCAAAATTCTAAATTTGATTTCTAACAGTAATTAGAACGGTTGGATGAATGAATTCAAACAATCTTTAGTCATGCAAAAAGTCATCTTCAGATTTCTTATTGGCAATAAAATTTGAGTAGTGGGTGGATGACTTGGAATTTACGACGCAGATTTAAATTCTCTGAATTCATACAATGTAATAAATAATGTGTAGCCTTCTTTTTGGTTCTTTAAAGGAATTTCTTGTTTGAATCCATGTTTTGAAAAGTGGGCGTTTCATTATTAAAATTTGAAATATATAAGTTGACGCAGATTTGAGTTCTTTGAATTCAGACTTACGCACATTAATTTCCAACTAACTGAGCTTTAAAAAAGTTTTAATCTTTGCACGACAACCTTGAAAGAACTTTCATTACGTTTGAAATCGACAGAATGGAAAATTTTTACATCGTCGGACAGAATTCATTGGAGTATTGAACAAAAAGATTTGGATTCACAAATGTAGTTGGTTATAGAGTTAAAATTAATATCATTCTTTTACAACAGAAATAGGAGTGGGCGATTGTGTGTATTTCTGCACAAATCGCCCACTATTCTGAAATAGTTTGTATCAATAACAGGTGGAACGAACCAAAACAACAATTTTTGAGTCATTTTTTTCCCTGTAAAGTCAAACGACTAACCAAATTCATGTCTAGTTCTGAATTCGTTTATATTTTAAATTCTAGCCACCTGGTTTGAAAAAATTGTTTTAAAGATACTCCATGCAGCTGCAACAATACATTAAAAATGTCCAGCAGGAGTTGTATGTGTTTTCGGAATTTTAAATTTTAGCTGGAGAAGTATTCAAAATGCTGCTACTTTATCAATTCCACTTGACAGAGAAAGTAAGCACTTAGCTTCTCCGTTTCCTCAGGTTTCATTAGTGGCCTAAGCTATACGCTGAAAAGTTTAGTTCATAAGTAGAATCATTGTCAAAGATTCCAAATTTCATACAGAATTCGGGTCATGTCCAATAAAAAACAGAATTGGTGAGTTCAATCCAACAAAACTCTCCACAGTCCAAATTCAGGCACGATCGGATTTCTTTCCTTGTCAGGAAACTTAATTGCCCCACGACTCTACCCCGAGCTAAGGCCACGTACCACACACCACACAATATGTATAACTTGGGATTTGGAACTCACGCGATGAACCTAATATTTCCAATTCCCGATTCCAATTTCCATTTTAACGAATTCGTGCATGGAACGTGGAAGGAATGGCTGATGCGGGCTAATCAAGCCAAGTACAAATAAGCATAAAATAAACTTCACAAGTCAGACGACCTGAGCCTGAGCCGAGTGTCAACCTCAAACCTGCATGCACAAAAATAACCGATTAAATATTTTTATCTTAGGTTCGCATGCCAAAAGAAAAATCGGCTGGTCGTACTTCCGATTGTATAGAAGAAGTGCATAAGCATAATGTAATGCAAAACGATAAAGCCTCAAGTTGTTTGCGTTCCAGTTTCTAAGTTTCATGCATATCAACATTACTGGATGGAACTTCCAGGATACGTTCAATGTTTCAGACAACGATTCTAATATACTATGCTTCTACTTTTGCTTATTACGAACCTATTATTATTAGTAGAAAGTAGTAGGAGAGAAAAAATATTGATTCTCAATAAAAACAGACAAGGATGGCAGCGGTGAGGCTTTTAGGAATGATTGCTCTAATGAATTCATCGATGCTTGGCCCGATTGCAAAAACATGGAAAAGTTGTGAGGGAGATATCCAATGTGATAAAATCTAACAAGGGTATCAAATGTAGCTGGGCTGTGGGTTCAACTCTGCAAAAAGAAAGAAATATGGAGGTCAAATAAGACATTTTCATATCTTGAAAAACTACAATATTTCAAACTCTTTTGGCTCTTATTTAATTTAAAAAAAAAACAATAAGTTAATATGAGAAAGTTGAGAACACGTATGTTTCGAACCTCGAAAAATTGCGAAAAGTTGAATTTGGTAATACTTCGATGAATTAACCATGTTAGAGCTTCATTTCAAATTCTGATGAATCATTCCCGTTGAGCACTGTTTCTCCCAAAATTTATTTTTCAGGTTTCACGCTGAACGCTTATTTTGTACATTATGGCAAAATCAAATCCAAATTATTTTGTACATTGTGGCCAAATCAAATCCAAATTATTTTGTACATTGTGGCCAAATCAAATCCAAATTATTTTGTACATTGTGGTCAAATCAAATCCAAATTATTTTGTACATTGTGGCCAAATCAAATACAAATTATTTTGTACATTGTGGCCAAATCAAATACAAATTATTTTGTACATTGTGGCCAAATCGCTGAATTCTTTAGACAGAATGCTTACGTTTTCACTGAATAACCCAAACCTTTCAATCGAATCACTAATTTCCAAATTTTGTGCTTTTTTCCTCAATCGCACAAAAACAAAATTACTTAAAAGTACAAATTCATATTACATTAATGGTAGTAAACAAAGAGTTTGTACGAACATTTGATTATATTAATCAAATGTTAAATTGGCAAATGATTAATAAGTATACGCTCTTTGGTAGTAAATACTGTTACACATCCCGATGTCGTTAGACAATAATTTGGTTAAGATCTAGTAGATAAATAAATAGATAGGTTTTGCCCGTTTTTTTTGTTTTGAAGTAACTTACCCATAAAATTAGTAAAATTATTTAAACTATAATCTCGTCGGGTCAATAATCCGTCGTTACGTCAGAATTACTCAAACCCGGGTTACTAAACTGTTCCAAGTTTGTAGAAGTGTTACGTGGAGCCACTAATATTCCACAATTCGGCTAACCAAATAGTCATAACAGAGAGTCCCCACAACTTTTACACCAACACCTGGAATTGTGAGATGTGCATTTCGTACAGAATCCCATGAAGGATATTATCCAGTTTCGAAATCCAATCCAAACAATAGGGGGTGCTTTAAGTGAAAATCTGTGCGGAAAAACGTTGGAAATACGAGCATAGTTTATAATACACTAATACCGGCCAATGGCCAAATACCTATTTCAAAATTCCTTCAATGTTATTTATGTGAAAAAATATAGTCAATTTGAGGAAATCATTGCAAATTCTCATTACAATATTACAAAACTGAATGAAATACAATTTTTCTTTCAATCTGTCCCTACATGTTTCTGTACATCTCTCGCTTCTACGGGAAAGAATTTTCCGGTGGAACATATTTCCATACGTAATAGAGTCATTTAGAATTGTTAGGAAGAGGAAATGTATAGAGAAAAATTGACTAGATGTTACTATTGAAATTTTTTTACTAAAGTATTGGCTTAGACAAAAGTCTACTTAGAATCACATGGAGTGAATTTCTTCAAGTGAGAAATTGTCTTCTGGACAAGGATGGGCTGGCGAACAAATTTTTTAAGGGATCATGGGGAAGAATTCGTAATTTGTCCGCTACAGTTCTAATTGTAACGCAGAACACTTCCCACTTTCATTCCAATTTTTCAATTGTTTCCAATTTCCAAATATTATTCCAATCGTCCAATTCCAAACTTCCAATCCAGATTCCTGGAATCGGAATCCAGAATGTTAGACAGTGAAGAGTGATTTGCGTGGGAAGTGCAACCACGCAACCTGGCGTGGACTCTGTGTTGATATTATTTTTACTGGGGGTTTTTTGGGAGCGGCTTTTCATTCACACATTCCTAACTTTCTATGTCAGACTAGGGGTTCACTTCACGTACATTCAATTTTACCTATTATTCCTTTGCCTTTGACTTTTTTTTCTACGATTCAAAATCAAAAATCTAACAATGCATGTGTTTCCACTTGCATGTTATTGCATGAGTCAATTTTTTTCACAACATTACAATAATTACAATTAATTATTGACCTTTGACCATTTTAGTTTAAGCGATTATTTTATTTTGACCCAATTCTCTCATCCCACTTTTTATTTAAGGTGATCGGAAAAATCTTTTAGAAGAGTGGTTATATAGGATACAAAACAAAATTCACGGAACGGACCAAAACAGGTGTCACCGTCAGCCTGACGGCGTCAGGTGTTTTTGTGATTGTTGTGATTTGATTGTTGGTTATTGTGTAATAAAAATTGTGTCAAAAAGTTCATTCTTGTGCATGGTCACGACTTTTTGAAACATGCCAATCAAAAATTCGACAATCGATATGAAAAGTATTATGAATTATTGAACTGATTCTGATTCTGCTGAGTATTCACATTATTCGAATATCGAATTAAAAAATTATGAGCCGATAAATACAACTGGGTGTAACTAATTTAAACTGCCAAAATTGTGGTCAACGAGGGTCTGGTCCGGTCGGGAAATGTGAAATTGAAATTACCAAAGATTTTATTGTAATTGTGCCGACATGAATTTTTATTAACTAACCAAAATTGAAATTATATTGGGGAAATTGTTCAAGACGGATCGTGATCATTGGATATTTTCTTGAAATTGAAATTATTGGAATTTGGAAAACGCATACCACAAACACGATTGAATTTTTGGAAGACGGGTACAGTACACGAATGATGGAAATGTGTACTGGACTAACTGCTGGACCTGGAGATTAAGTGAGTGAATTTGGATTATCGAATTGATTTTTTTTTAAATTTTTATGGTAATATAGTTGTAGATACTTTCTGTTATGTTTCCAAAGAAGGTTAAATTACAATCTTAAAAAATCTGGACATTCCAATGAAATACTTTACTCCAGATTAATTTGAAAGACAATACCAAACTGAATATTCGGAGAACGAAAAGGGAAACATTTCTGAATATTATTTGTGGTGCGGAAAACCACGGTGGTTAAATTAACCCTGGCCGGGCCGTGACCGTAAACAAATGTTTACAGTGTTATTAAAGTGTACACATTAAATAGGGATTTGACTCTATGTCCCAGGCCTTCCAGGTATTCCTCAATCCGTTCAAGCTGAATTTAATGGTATAAAGGGTTTTATTCTATGTCAAAGTAGTAGTCTGTAAGAATTTTTTGAAAAAAAAGTAGCCTGTAACTGACCATGTTAAACCCAGAAACCTACACCCTGCCATGACTGTAAACAAATGTTTACAGAATAATATTTGAGTGCTGGTTGGCTGAGACAGCCAACATGGCAGCCGGGAACTACCATGTGATCGCTTCCTGCCCAATGAAAAGTGTAAACATTTGTTTACAGGCTTGGCCTACTAAGCCAGAAAAATACCCAGGGCCCGGCCAGGGTTAATTGAAGTGGTCAATGAAATTTGAAACGTGCTTTCTTTTACAGTACGTTCGTTTGATTTCAGATATATTTATGCTATACTAGTTTGTTTTTTTTTGGAAAATTCGAAACCTAGTATTGTAAATTGTAACTGTCTGGTAACTGTGGTCAAAGAATGCATAAACTAAAAAAATTCAGTATTCATAATTTTGTATGTCATTCGAGCTGAAATTTTAATCCACTCCACATTTATCACAACGAAAGACATTTTTGGAGATTAGTCAGTGCCGACGATTGAATTGAGATAAATCGCAGTATTAATTACTAATAATTAATAGTTGGTTTTGGTTCTTGTTGTACACTACTGGAACTGGAACTTTTTGGTTTTGAAACCATAGCAAAATATAATCAGTGATCATTCTTCAAATTAAAGAACTTAAAAAAAACGCATTAAGGAAAAGACTGATTAAGCTACAATTTAATTAATTTACCAATTTATATTTGGTTTTCGATTTTTGCAAGTATGATTAACTACTAATTTAAAATTCTAACATTTACTTCCGCCTTCATGTTTGGTCATTCGTCGGGTAAATGACATTAATGTAGGCATTTCTTTTCCACAATATTTTTTTAATGCCACCACAAGTAGTGTTAATTTAATACTTAGCTTGAGCTCAAAGAATTAAATGTTACATCTCAGAAAGAATGCTTTGATTTCCTTGCATCTCGATGGGAATTATTTTCGTTCGAGTTGTATTTGCAGTCGAATTGCATATCCGACTTTAGTGGTTGATAATGGGATAAAAATCAGTTAATCTGAGACGGGATTAGTAGACATTTTAGTAAGTTTAGTTAGTGAGTATCGCAGTCAGGGAAAGTGAAAGAATTTTGTCAAGGATTTGAGATCTCTATTAATTTGCGGAAAAATTGAGTTTAAAAAAAGGATAAGAAAAATACCATCTATAATTTACGAGACTCTCATTAAACTACAGGATATCAATGAATAGGCCAGACAAAATATTCTTGATGGAGACGTCTATCATGAACAAAGTAATAGAAGTTAGTCCGTCCGCCAATTTAACACAATCTACACCAGTAGTGTAGTATACTCGACACTTCCTTGAGATCCTTAAAAAAATATTAGTCCACTTAAATTCCAAATGTTAGCTAGGTCATCTTATTGTGGACTTCTGGTACGAATTTGCATCTACCCTTTTCGCTGTACTACATACTGCACTGGTGTTCGATTCCCAGGCCTTGCGGATGGGTTTGTAGACAACATTGTGTGTGTGATTTTCCTAGGGGTTTTTCCTCTCTACTAGGCGTATTATAAGCCCTAATCGAAACGGGTGTTGTCTATTTACTTTGTCTCCAAGAAATAAGAGATTCTACCCTTAACTGCAATCAAGTGCACTCTGGAATTCTAGGTGACTCCGATGGTTTAAGTTTGGTTTGCCACAGATCCCTGCTTTCTCCTGCGATTTGATTATTTGGGGTTTGGTTCGTTTCCTTGAGCAGGCAAATATTGTATGTAGTTGCGATACTTCTTGACTGTAGTTTTCTCTTACTACTAGGGGTTCCTACCGCGTAGGCCAATGGGAAAGGATTTCAAGTAGTACCCAATCTGTTTTGGATACTTAGTACTTGAATTGGTAATCCCTTTCGGCATTATATCTACAAATTATGTCATCAAAATTCTGGGAAAATGCAGGCAGAAACAGGAACCTGAATCGGACAGTTCTGTAACTAGACTTTAACAATTAACACAACTTTGTCTTAATTGCATCTTGCTATAAATTCTCACAACTTTTCTTAACTTATCAATTTAAATTTTACTCACATACATTTGTTACTTGGGTAGTTTAGTTTTGGTCCTCGGAAAATTAATTGAACTTTGTATGTCGTATTTTATAATTTAAAGCCAGTGTAGATCGCCTTACTTATGTTTTAATTTAAGTTTTAAACGAAAAACTTTTTCAATTTTAATTTAAGCGTCTTGTCAGTTTCAATCCATGTCGATGTCCATACCGTCAGCTCAACGCGCAACGGCTGCTGCGAAGTTTTTCCATGTCAGGTCATTTCGGTTAAAACAGAATACTTTCCAAATAGATTCAGGTCAAAAAACGAGAATTTATAAAAACCATATTGACGTTTTTTGAATGAGAAAAATAAAGTAATTTATTTTTCAGACATTTTTGATACCAAATGGAGAGCTAGATCTTCAGAAAAATAAAATCATCCTACAGTGTGGTTCATAGGATTTTAATTGACAATCTCCCTTCTGGAGCCGGTTTTATGTTCCGGTAAATATGAAATATACATTATGCGGAGAAATTTGATGTGGAATACATACTAAATACATGGATCATGTGGGAGATCAAATCAACTAATAGTTATGAACTACCCTGTTGACGGACTGCAACCCACTAGCTAGTTGCAACTTTCTTCTTTGATTCGTATCCAGACAGAGAATGAAAAGACACAGACAGAAAAAGCTTCAAATAATCTTTTTAAATAAATCCAAAATGTATCTCAAAAGCAATGAAGCTTGATTCGGTTTATTTTGAGCAATTCCGAATTGCGTGTATCATGGTGGTATTGAAGGATTTAGAAAAGCTTTCTTTCCCATCCGCTGCTCCTTCTCTTATTTATTTGTGTTTCTTTTCCGTCTTATCTACTTTCAAGTACTACACACACACATCTTAGTTTTTCTATCTCTATCCAATCCAGGACATTATTCCCTCCAGTATCAATATTTTTGACATATGTACACATGTTGACCCGTGAATGATCTATAGGCATATCAAATATCCAAAACTACGAAATAAATGGTACGTACGTACATGTACATTTTGTACATGTGCTTTGAATAGCTCTTTTCAAAATCACCCAACTATGTAAAAGGACCAGTGCATAAATCCTACTTTACCAATCCGTGGTTTGAAAAAAAGAGTAGGAAGTTGATCTCGTTTTAAATACACTTCAACTCATTTGTCCTTCATTAATCTTTCTGGTGCTTCTTGGCAAAGTGTCAATTTTTTTAACCTGGGAGTACTGGTGGTCCTAGTCTTGGTCTTTTAGTCTTTCTTGGATTTGGATCTCATAATATTGTATATAAATCATAATGGCATATTTTTCCTTACATTTTCCAAATTTCTGGTCATCCCCTTTTCATTTGATCTTCATTGTGGGAAGTTTTTAGATATTTATTGCGACATGTTATGTGCTGTGCGTAGTGCGAATGCCTGTGATGAGAAATGATGAGAATTGTAGGATTCTCTACGTTTTTGAGATGATGAATGCTTCTCAAAATGGAAAAATCGATGATTGTGTATCTGTATTGTAGTTTTAAGGATTTTTTGTTGGATGTGTGGGTTGAATTGCATTCCTTTTACTTTTGCTTTAGGGTAGTTTTTGGTTCAGTTCAGTTTTCGTTTTGGTTTTAGGTACACTAGAACCGAAAAAACTAGAATAGAAGAGTTGGTGGAAATGTGATATTGGTTTTTACGATGATTTGATGGTAGAAGTTTTTTTTCAGTTGATGGATTGTGGATGTGGATGTGCTTCCGTGAGCATCACTGAACAGTTGTACCCCGTTGTTTTGTCATTTTGGAAGTCTTATTTGCACAAAACTTTGACTTGCAATGCAACTTACAATCTAAATCCTGAATCCTGTACTAACTTTAATTTGAGTTGTATTTGTATTGTATGTCTGTAATTTTACGGGCAAACAATAAAAAGTAAACCAAAAAAAGTTTAGTTGTAAAGAATATTATTGAAATACCGTAACATAAACCGAGGAAAATTGGATTGTAAGTAGTCTCATAAAATATAGTGCAGTGCAGTTAAAGTGACCTGACGCCCATGTTGTTGTCCTTGTCGTGTCCCCCATTCTGACCAAATACCATCCGAAATCCGATCTGACCATTGTATATTTTTTGGGCAAAAAATTCCATGCAATGAATGAGGCATCCACGTACAAATGACAGTGACATTTAATTTCATATATCCGTGAAGTGATGCCTAAAACAGAGATTCTCGTGGCGATCTAAGGCTACCCTAAGTACACTAAAAAAATTGGGTCAGAGAAATTTGAGAAATCTATTTTGAGGTCATATTGATTACAATTGTGATTTTAATTGACGTACTGGAGTTCAAATTACGTCTACTTTACATGTATGTACATCTTAACAAAAGACAGAGATTTAATGAGCACAGTATCAATCATTATTCATTATTATACATCATTATTATTATTGCTTTCGTTCCGTATTACGTTGTCAGATTATCGTTGTTCTCAATTTTGTTTCTGATTCGCTCTGAGGATGTCTAATTACGACCTACGTTATTCATTGACTAATGAGTAGTTCATGTATATTGCAAAAGTTTATGCTGTCTGACAGGGTATGTCACTAGCACTATTGATTTCTGTATTTATTTTTGTGAACGTTTTTAATTGTTTCGAGGCTCCAGTTTTTTTCATATGATACTCGATCCATCTCGAAAAGTTGTATTAGCGTACTGGGGATTAATTGCCTTTTAGTTTCGCATTCAACCGGTACGGTTTCCTATTCTTGAATTCTCAAGAACACAAAATTATTTAATTTAATTTCCTAAGAGTGAATGGTGGAAATAGTAATATATTTTTTAATTTGTCATTTTCTTTGATCTTTTTCAGAATGTGAGTTTGACGGAAGTGGATGCAGCAGCAGCACAATAGGGAGTGGATTTTTGGTTTCATTTTATTCCGGCCAAATAGTCTTTTGAAATGGAGACTGAACTACTCGAAGTTCTTTACGACTACGAGTATGACTACAAAGAAAAGAAGATCTCAATCGTTTGCAACGAGAAATTAAAACTTTTGCAGCGAACTAATCAGGTATTTTTTTTTGTAATTTGAAAAAGCATGTGTGTAAAAGTTCGAATTAGGTTGGCAGTAATTTACGAAAGTGGAGTGAATTTTCCCCTGAACCAAAATTTTAATTCCAGTCTCCACTCAGACGAACGTTTGAAATATTATATACTGTATGTCTCATTTAATTTCTAAACCTCTGCTTTTATTTTTTTCAGCACTGGTGGAAAGTAGTTCGTCCGGGTGTAAATAAAGCGTTTTTCGTTCCGGCCCAATATGTTCAAACAATTTCATCGTCCACTTCCACATCCTCATCCACCAGGTCGGCAGCCCCTGGAGAAAAGTCTGGAGACAAAAAAGAACAAAAGTCTGGAATTAGTGAAGTTGAAAGTGAAACTGGGCAGCAGTACAGGCAAAAGCAGCGACAACCAGAAGACTCATTATTACTGGATTCTAGTACTTGTAGCAGCAGCAATGATCCAAAAAATGAAACTCTAGAGAATTCATTAGAGAACAATAATCATGATACACTGGAAGGAGACTCTTCTTCACCGAAGGATCATATGACCAATAATGGGATTAAAATGAAAAGAACTGACTCGAGTCGAGCGAGTAAACGAGCCATGAGAGTTAAAAATTGGTCAGCCAGTTTAGAAGAATTATCCAAGCAAATAGTATTCCCTGGTCTCTCAGCAGAGTCTGTAATGAATTTGAGTACGACAGGGGTTTGTTCAAGGAATCCACCACCAAAAACTACACCGAAACCGATTCCACTTCCTAGAAAAAGTTCAAATGATGCAGTCACAGTGTCAATGGCAGTGGCTGGGATTCACAGTGGTGGTGGTGGTAGTGTTGGCAGTGGTAGTGGCAGCCCTGGTCATGGAGAACTTTATGCAACTCCTAAACCAATTCCAAAGGCTAGAAGTAAAAATGTGATTTGTGATACGAGCAGCCATAGTAATAAGTCAAGTGGAGGTTCAAGTGAAATTTTGACCTCAAATGAAGATCTTCTGACGGCTGGGAAGAAAATGACTTCCTCTACCTCTGTTTCCGTCTCTTCCTTACGGGATCATTACAACAAGGTTTGTCAAATTTTTTTTAGGTACATGTATAGTTTTCTAGTTAACAGTAGTATAAAATCCAAGCTAATTCCAGACTAGTATAGAAAAAGGCACCTTTGTAATGCATTTTTTTTCAATCACTCTCAGAGAGTAAGCCTTACGTTAGTCCCATTTTGATTTTGTGTGGTATTTCCTATTTCGCATAGTCTACGTACGTAACGTAGTAAGTTTGGATGGATTCAGGTCGGATGAGTCGGAAGTCTTATCTTGACTAGAAGGAAAAGCAGATTCGACTTGAACTCTCGAAAGTCGACCAGACAAAGCAAACGGGGCAATGTAATGCCGGCGGGAGGAGGATTTCGTTCACTGAAAATCGTATCGACTTCTGGCATTAACTTGTTCCTCGTTCATCAGCCCCTCTTAATCCTTTTGGTGAAACAGAAGGATTTTGAACTCCCTGGATTTTGTTCTTGTTGTTTAGTCTACATTTCAGGAAATGAATGAAGTCCATTAGGTTCAATTTATGTAAAACTCGATACTATAAGAGCATGTATGTTTTACTGAACAAGTTCTAAAACCTTGATTGTTTTACAGAACTTGTTACATTTGTTCCTAGTAGTTCATTACAGTATTCACTCGTAGACTGGGTGCATGATTGATTTCTTACAATCTGGACACACTCGTTGTTAATTTGGTCAAGAGACCGCACATTGAACTTGAGTGATGAAGCATGTCACAGCAAAATCTGAATGCAGATTAACACCGAATCCAATTTACAGTACTAAGGAATTTATATATACGAGGCAGAAGGTAGTAGTAGACAGCCGACCCTCTGTAAAAGAAGAATTTCTCTATATTTCGTTAAATTTGTCAAAAAAATGTACGTAGCTCATATGAATCATAAAGGAAATTAAAATTCAAACTTCTCATGATACGATACCGTTTTGCTAAGCCTCCTCGAATCACACAATTCTAAAACAGGCGAAAATACACTGTATGCAAATGCAATTCCGAATTTTAACTACTGGGTTTAATATATTTCTGGTTTATACGATTTTCGTTGTTCCACATTCAAAATGAAACCTTATTAGTCCATTACGACTCGATTAAGGAAGTTTTTATACTTCCATGCATAATTTTATAATTTGGATATAACATATATTGCATTCCGGACTAAATATTCCAGGCAAATGAATTCGGATTGGTTTATGTCGAGTTACTGTTCGGGATGATTGAACTTTTAAATGACATTGCTAATTTTGTATCCAATTTTAAAATGTTCTGCGGAAATTAACAATCGGATATTTCTACGTGTATATCTGTCATCGTTTCATGATAACTTATCAGCCATGCTAAAATTGTGTGTAAATCCTAATCTTCCAAAGCCATGAAAATGGATGAACATTCCATCAGTTTTCCGGACAACCATGATAAACGTAAAATTCAAATTGGTCTGTTTCGTTGGAGTGGATAGAAATGGAAATGACCTTTGGTGATCTAAACAGACGTGGAGATTGGCCTTGCCTTTAACGGTTTAAATCTTTTAAAAAAAACATTCCTGAGTTTTACGGGGTCAATAAATGGGTCAATTGTACATGCAACATTTTTTCATACGAAGCTAATTAGTACCTTCATTATATCTTGGAATTTTTGTCAGGCATGTCAATTCATGGATTTGCTTAAATTTTCAGCTCTTACACAGTTGGTAGATATTATGTGCGTGCAAGAACACACGTACATGTTATCTACTAACTGTGGTTCTTACATTCAAAAAGAAAAAACGTTTCGACCAAAATATGTCGAATAAAATTTTGTTGCAGTATACGCTAGCGTAAGATAGAAAGATTTCAGTCTTTTACGAATAGAAGTTCAGTGGGACATCTGTAATCTGTATAGTAGGATAGTAGGAAAGACTTTTTTTTATAGTTGTGTCAATTTTTCCAGCGATAGAATTTTTTGAAAATAAACATTAATTGATTACAATTTCCAAGTTGGGAATTAATTTGACTTCAATAGTCTAGGTTTTAGTTTAATTGAACATTTTTATAGTTATGGGTAAGTATGGGTGGCATTTTTGGAGTTAATATTCCCAGAACTGCTTTGATAGTATTTGGGTATAATATTTCTTGATAATCATACATATGTGAGTATTCGACAAAATCAAAGCATATAAATCAATGAAACTAGGTATACTATTTTGAGTACGTACGGGTAAATTGTATCCTCGTACTCATACTGTACAGTGTACAGAGAAAGCGGGTCAGGGAAAGTTAGTTTGTACTAAATTTTCTCAAGATATGTATTTCTCTCTCGGTTCTCTCTATGATGTGAGAAAATGTACAATTTTTTCTGTTTCTCCTCGTACAAGGCCAAGGCCTACGCCTGACATTTTCCGCACAATCGTGACATTTATTATTTGCATGATTTAATTGTTTCCTCTCCTTAATTATAATTAATCTCATTTCACGAGAAAATAGTAATGTTACTATATATACAGAATTGACAATTCTACTACAGACTGATTTCTTCCAAAAATCAGGGGGGCGGGAGGGGGCTAAACATGATGCGACAGTCGACCTATATCTGTGGTATTGCCCAGGACACATTTGAAATGATTTTTATGGTCGTTGAACACAAAGTATAAAAACAAAGTGTAAACAGTGCCATGCGTGCAATACCGTGCGATTTTCATCATCCGGGTGTGTATGTAGTGCTAGTGCCGTATATGCAATGAAAATTCCAATTTTTTTTAGTATACTTATGGACATAAGGAAACATTATTTGCATTGTTGTTGTTGTGGGCGTCAAGAGGTTAATCCCCTTTTATAACCATGCAATGCAATAAATATAGTTCACTATCACACTATGCCATTATGCCATGTCTGTCTGTGTGTGAATTGTTTCATTTTTTTTATAATTGTGTTCTGTTTCTGTACACGATACAGCACAGTTTGCTCCATTTTAATACTCCCATCTCACCCCACTCACTGTCACCATTTATATCTACACTTTAATAGTGAATAATAAACTGGTTTTTTAAAAATAAAAAAATAAGTACGCTCCCACTCTCAAACCATTATTGCATTTGCATCGTATCGCATGCACTTTTCCATTTGATTTCCTCTTGAAAACGTGAAAACGAAGTCTATCTTGCATTTGTGGAGTAGGAAAGGTTTTCAATCAATTGTCAGTTGGGTGTTTGTTGTGGAAGTGGAAAAGCTTCAGCTTAGTGAGTGTGAAGATTGTGATTGTATACATGTATGTTATGTATGTATATATTTTTTCCCAAGGATCGTTTTCTACAAGATTGACTATTTATTAGTGGGATTTTGTGAGTGAATGTGAATTGTGAGTGAATGGCAGTAGAACCAGGTCGTGGAGTTTTGACAACCAAGCAAAACCAATTGCAATTGCCATTCCCATTGTTGTCTGTGGCATCGGCATGCCGTCTCTACAACCGCAAGATTCAGAAACAGAGGGTATGTATGCAAAAATAATGGTGATAAAGTACGTATGACCGCACGATTTTATTTTTGCCAGGTTTAATGACAATTTCGGAGAAATTTTAAAAATAGCTAATAAGAAACCCACTCTTCGTGTAAAAATCAGATAAACTCTTAAGCAAATCCACTAAGCGTCATGCATCAAGAGTAAAAGTATGACCTATCGTTGACACATTAAATATTTGAACACTTCATTCTGCTTTGGTCAAAGTGTAACTACTAGTAATGCGGAATCAGAAGTTAATTTTTTCTGCAGACAAGAACTTTTGTGAGAATTTTACAAATCTATACAAAAAATTTCACTCACCAATGTTTATTTTCAAAACGCAATATTTTCTTTCAGTATTAGCTAACTACTACCAAAATTTTGAGCTTTATGGGTCAATTAGTCAACTCAACCTTTGAGTAACCTCACACATATTGGATGATAATCTGTAGCTTCATTTATTATTAGCGTGTTTTCTGACAACCTTTTAATCGGAATTAAATGAGTAAATTATTCACTGAAACCTCTTACCGGAAATGATCGATTAGAAGCCGGGTCTTCTCAATATCAGCCTGGGCGAATAGAAGCCGGGTCCTTACTGGGTTAAAAATCGCCGGGGCACGAATATAAGCCGGAGGCAGAAAGTTTGTTTTTTGTTGAGAGTTTAGTGTCAACTCTCAACTGTGCATAACAGGGTAAATCGTTCAAATTTTAATTAGAAGCCCGGGCTTCTAATCGGTCATTTAAGGTATCTCATTTGAGAATTAAGTTTCTGAAAAACGTTTAAACCGTGTAGTTACTGTAATCTATGTTATTAGGAGAAAAATATCGCGAATTTCGTTTTCACATGACATAGTTGTTCTGAAAATGTTGATTTGACAAAAATGTGTTTAGCCAAGGTCAGTGTAAATTAGAAAATGTAAACCGTTATTACTTTACATTTGCGATAACTTTGTCTCAAAAAATCACATATACCTTTACAAACACCTGTTATTCGACTCCGGATACATTTTAGTTGAAAATGTTATACGAGTATTTTGTATGATCTGGTTTGAGAATTAACTAACTTAATCCACTAGTGCCCAAATAATCGACAATTTTTGAACTGTGTTGACTTGTTCTACAAATTATAATTCTTGAAAATTAAATGAGGCATCATATTGTATATTTTGACTGATTGAGCTGATTAGCATCACCCGTAAAAACTATGATTTGTCATTGTCACATACAAAATATTACGATTTGCTGGAATTTTCGAAAGGCCTTACTTTTTTATATTTTTGTTGTTATTTGCATGTAGATTTGTCATTGCTGTTGTGTTATTCATTGGAAGTATGAATATGATGGTCATACATTTTATGGCTTATCTATATTGTGTACTGTGTGTCTCACATTAATATTTTGATTACGGGAAGCGCCAATCTAACAATCTATTGCGTTGAGAGTTTGACTTACATTTTATTAAATTGCACGTTCCTTCCGCTGTCGTTGTGCACTAGTACTAGTGCAGTGTACCGTCACCACCAACTGCCAGCTAAATTGGGTGTTCATTCTACTGTAGTTCATTATACGTATGTTGTAGTCCGTGTGTCAATTCGGCTTGTATTTTTGATTTTTTTTTGCCGTATTGTTAAACTTCTATTGAAAGATACGACTTCGAGAGCTAATCTGTAATGCAATTTGAGAAATTCCTATTGTTACTATTACAAGTAAATCATTAAGAAATAATTAGTAAATCATACATTTTAGAAATACTTGAGGCTA
Organism: Protaphorura tricampata; assembly: GCA_034698835.1. NCBI lineage: Eukaryota > Metazoa > Arthropoda > Collembola > Poduromorpha > Onychiuridae > Protaphorura > Protaphorura tricampata. Next base: position 21,989 of record JAQGCB010000110.1, read on the forward strand.
TAAAGGTTCGCCTGAAAATTCCTGATCAAGATGAGTAGTCTGTCGGTATTATCTGACCAGATATATAAGAATTAACTCATTTTAAGACACTCATACCTGGGAACTATCTGACGAATATCATTTCGCGGTTATAACTTTTAAAAAAGGCCCCACAATCAAAGTTTTGCAAATAATAGGAGTTCCACCTAGAATATTTGAGTTCATGTCATAAAATGCATCTTACCTTCAGGTAACTAGACAGTCAGCAGTTGACAATATTGGATAGGCGAGGTAATATTTCATTTATGCAATGCATTGGCATTTTGCAAAGGCTTCATTAAAATCTGCAAGAACCTGGCAGGTCATCTGTGGAATTTACCAAAAATTTCTAACAATGAACCAAAATTTTTTGTGAGAATAATATTTGTGGTCAGGACACCTTGGGCTAACCCTCGGGCAGACGGTGATTTTCTTTGTGTATTAATAGCTAGTGAAAAAATAATCATGAACTGTAACATATTCAACTTGAGTTAACTACGATCGTGCGTTCGTGTACAGAAAAAAAAAAGTGAATGAATTTGAATTCGTAGTCATGCAAAGGATTTGGAAATGAATCGCGTTCAATTCACATTCAATTCCATTGCATCAGATTCTATTCTGTCTGGTCTAACCTCCCTCCTCTATAATATAAACTATTTGTTCGATCTGCACGATTCACTCACGTTAAGCCACCGCCTTTGGTAAAAAAGGGTTTTAAGAGTCAAATTCATGGACTAGACTAGAGTGTACATGCAGTCAGTCCAAGTCCCATGCTTATTTATTGAGGATGTAGACTAGTAGAGTAGTAGCGCAATTCCAATGTAGAAAAAAAAACGAGAACTAAATCTGTGATTCGCATTTTATTCGAATTCTATTTGTGGGTGGAAAACGGTAATTCCATACGAATGTAATCTAAACTTGTTATTTGGGTCTAGTGAACTGAACACTATTCTAGTCCTCCAGTCACACAACTATCCAATCCAGATTTCAAAAATAGTATATATTCTTACAGTACACAAAGAGGATTTTACAAGTTTAATTTTTTTAGTATTGATAATACTATTTTTGCAATGGTACTTTCACCAAGAGAGTACGTAGTACAATGTAGAGCGATACAGTAAAAAAAAGCCCTGAAAAATTATCCGAATCCGAGGGTAATTAATCAAGAAAGGGAGAAATTTCACTAAGATTTCCAATTTTCAATTAGTTGTAATAAAATGAAAGATCGAGAGATTTAATTGCCTAAAATTTTCAAAGAAGTAAATATTTTTCAAGTGTTTTTAACATGCCATATTTTTTTATTTATTCGTGAATTAATATGACTTTTAATCGCAAAGCTACAAGACTGATTTATAATGTGGCCTTGCCGTTATGTGAGGGCTTTTGCTATTTAAACCTGTTTTTTGACTGGATCGTCTTCGTCTTCCTAATAAGGGTGGGCATCCATGAACAATTGGAAAGCTAGTGCCGTTTGTCATACAAAAAATACACGAATAATCGACCATACGTTACTGTGAATGTTAATTAAAGAGAGAATTATTTATATCGAGCTGAGGAATTTCTTAATATAGCTGGTGTAACTTGTAACTTTATGTCTTGAAATTTCAGGAATCTTCACCGTCACCCTCCCCTCAAGATATGAAGTCGACGACGACAGGAGGGATGACACCGACGACGATATCGGCTTCTACCTCATTGACAGAATTAGGAAAACCTCCACCAAAACCCACGAAAGAAGATAAACCCATCCGACTTCTACTTGACAATTGGGCTGAGTTTGTGACGAGTGAAAAGAGGTTCTTTTACTACAATGATCTAACGGGAGCAACGAGTTGGAAACCTCCAAGAGTGAATTCCATTCGACATGACAGCTCTTTCGAAGATACGCTCCCGACGACGACGACGATGTCGACGGCGAATAGTCCAAGTTCCCATTCAACTGAGGTTGAGAATAATAATGTGTCAGGGTCGAGTCCACTCCCCAGCTTATCACTCACAGAAGATGCTCAACTTCCGGTTCCGGAAGGGTGGTCCTGCAGCTTTGATGAGGCATCCTCTCAATTCTGCTATGTGAATCAAGTTTCAGGAGTCAGGGTAAGGAAATGATAACAAAAACTAGAGCAACTTCAATTATATCTATATAGGGTGTCTCAAGTGAAAGTAATGCACTCTCAATTCTCACCAAGTCAATCGATTAAGATGTAACATTTCAAAGTAGGGGGTTCAAAAGTAACATGAATTCACGTGCTGCTTTTCAGAATTTCTGAATTTCGAACAAATGTTCATTTGTTCATATTTAATCGGGAAACGTAATAATGTACAAAATGATTTTAGTAATTCCATACCGTGGAATAAGGCCGAAAGACTAAGAAAATGAGACAATTGTAGCCTAGAGACCTTCAACATTCAACGTTCAACATTTAATCGAAAATTCTTAATATTGGAAGCCAAGACGACACTGGCGGATAAAAACCAGCAGTCAAGGGTGTTAAAACTGTACAAAAAATTCTTTGCAAAAGCTAAAACATGAAATGGTAGTAGGAATCGAATACACTAAAAGTTTGGCAATGAAATGAAAAGTGAAAATGCATGCCATTGTTCAAACAAAACTCAGTGCTATGTTTAGTTTTCAAAAAGAAAAATGTTTGAAGTTTAGTTTAGGGTTTGGATCTTTCGGGTAGAAATGGGGTTATGATTGCCTTAGAGCGGATACTGTCTTATGACTTACTACTATTATAAGGCAGGACATTACTTTCAAGTTTAGAACATCTGAAGGAACTTTTGAACCACCCTGTACGTTAGAAATAGGACGGGAGTATTAAAGAAAATATTATAAAGTGTACGCGTTAAGTTTTGAAGAGAGAGAGAGAATGGGCGATGGAATAAAGAGTAATTAATCACGCTTCTGTCTGTCTGTCTGCCTTGTTGCCCTTCCTGAATTTCTGATTGTGATTTGCGAGCTTTCGTCCAAGATAAATCATGTCGAATAGGAACGTTCTCCAGAATTGGAAACGATTTGAGCAAAAGAGAGAGAGAGAGAAACCTTGGGTTTTCGTTTCTGACTCTGACGCTCACTCCTCTAGATTCTAGAAGAAGTTGCGTAATTTTCGGGAAGGATTCGTAAGATTCCATCGTACAGGAAGTGGAAATCCTTCTTCTGGCTGGTCGGATTCAATTCCAAACTTACAGACACACTACCATACTACACAGTTCTCGTCCAGTCTGTCTGTATAACTGAATGGATTTCATACTAAGGAGTAGCAGGAAGGAAGGATAAAGAAAAAAAATTGGAATCCGTAATTAGAAAGATAGTACGTATGCATTGCTAATGCATTAGAAATTTTGCGATGATGGTATTTGGAGTGCAGTGTTCAAGGGAACTCAGCATGATAATCCGGTTGTATTATTTATACAATGTACTGTAGTCTGAAAATTCCTAGCCGAAATGGCTGCAGATTTTTTGCTGAGCATTGAGCTAACGTAAAATAGATCTTGAGAATTTCCGTGGCTGATAGCATTGCATTCCATGGCCTGGACAGTATCGAAGTCGAAGTCGAAATCCAGTCCAGTCCAGTGCATGTGTCGTGTCGTGTGGTCAAGTCCACGCCCGCCCGCCTGTTAAAATCACATTAAGAGGGTAAGGGTGAATTTCGTTCGGGTCTTCGGACAAAGAAATAAAAAAAAAGGGGAGAAGGAATTCCATGGAATTAATGTAATAAAACGAATGAAATCATCAGGAATTACTCGGTTTTTATTGCATTGCACTTCCTTTCCCCTTCTCCTTCCCCCAGTTGACCAATTCACCGCATGATGACTGTAATTTATATTGAATTCACGCCCATTCCTCCTCTATAAACTATTGTACGGCTATAACTAGTGTACGTACGTATTTCACACTTTCATGTTGTTATGAATGAACCAGACCAGAAAAAAACGATTTTGGAGTAGTATTTTTAACCGTCAATTCGGATTTATGGATTACGAGTAATCCATGTTATTCTCTTTTTTATGAAGGATATTAACGCTTCACCTTTGTTCAGTCATGTCAGGGTGGCAATTTATAGAACTGGTCGGAGTTTAATCCGGTGTCATTAATTTTCACACGGGTCTTTTTATTCCAATCAGAAATATGTCATTCTCAATAGTCGGCTACATGAAGATCAGAAAAAAATTGAAGAGTTTTTTTAAAAAAAAAATCCAACAATAAGCTTAGCGTCAGCTTTAAAGATACTGCTCGAGGTTTATCCATAAAATAGCACCTGCGAAGTGCACATCGCACTGCATTACTGCACCGCCAAGTCGGGTCGGGTCGTGGCCTTGGGGTCAGGTGTCATTCAGTCATTTGATATTAAAGCAATGTTTGGGAATTTTCTGAAGGAAGAAATAAATGTCTTATACACAGAAATAGAATGACAGACAGTGTGTTGTGTTTTTTACGTACGTATGACGTGTGAAATCGAGTAAGGAAAAAATAAGAATAGGATACAATATGCATAGTTTAAACTCGTTTTAATAAGGTGGGTTGAGTTCTAGTTTTAGTGTTCTAGTTCGTGGTTTATTGTTCATTCGCTTGATTATGCAATGCAAAGCAGAACAGTAAGTAGTACAGGGTGTGTCAAAAATTATGTTCCAGGATATACTTTTCGTCTATTCTGGCTGAATTATCTTATACCATGTACGGGAAGATAGCTTATACCGTGCAATGTCACCTACATAATATTTTGACTAAATTTTTCTAACAATTTATTCGTGGTGCGGTTTATTAGCTTTATTTTGCTGCAAATGATATATGTATCATCTGTAGAAGTTAGTGGGTACTGATTACCTAATGCGACAAAACATTACTGACTATCATGGACGTTTTACTGCTAATGGCTTTGATTCACCCTGTAAACTTTTAAAACCGAACACCCGTCGTCGCCGTCGTCAAAAAAATTGTTGATAAGGAAATTTAATTTTTTATATTCATTCGTCCAACTCTTTGGGGAAAGGATATCCTATTACACTTCATTACATACATGGTTTTGTTTTGTATAATGGTCTCGGACTGGGCTACATGTACAGGTCTGACAGGACAGGAACAGGACTGAGAACCGAGGGCGATATTATTATTATTTATTAATTGAGTTTTATCGGGGTTGGGTTACTTGACTTTACCACTAATCCTACGACTCGACTGCTCTACTACTACTACTAGGGAAGGGTTAGGAATATCAATTTAAAAAAAAACGACACTTGTCGTAATGGCAAGTGGTGGTGGTGGTCACAGAGCTACGATTGCTGTTCTTCCCTCTGTCCGACGTTCAATGTCCGAGTCAGATCTTCATGGAGTTGCAGACTTGATCAAGTCCGTGGTTGACACGAGTTCAAATGTAAGTCAGAGTCAGATTAATAGTAGTAGTCAGTTGACAACTCAAAATCGTCGTCGTTCAAGTCAGAGTTGTTTAGGAGTATCCATTATAAAAGATATTATTTGGGCGTGGAAGGAGGAAGTTGGTCATTTCATTCAATTGAGTTCAATCAGTTGTCTTCGTCGTCGTCGAAAACCCTTCTGGTGTATCAAAATGAATATTAGACGACAATCAGCTCTTAGTTATTGGTTGTCTACGATCCGCTACTCTCCGGAAGAGGAAGATGGGGTTGAGAGTGACCTTCGGAAAATGAGTTTGACCTCAAAGACGACGACGACGACAATCCCAGGACTCAATTGTCCAGGGAGATGTCCGGCTACGTCAGAAGAATTATTAAAGTCTATTTCACCTGAGGCTTCAAAATTATTGAGAGAAATTTTGAGTGGAAGTTGTTTTAGTTTTGAGTCTGAGTCGGCGGCTGGGACTGGGAGTAATGGGTTTATTAACCGGAGAAAAAAGAAGTCCATTTGTACTTGTCAATTGGAGACAGATGGTGGAATGAATCGTAAGAAAAGTGCATCAAGTGGTACTCAAGCATGGCAAAATATTTTGCATTGGGCAGAGTGTGATTTTGCAGGGGAAGATGAAATTGGTGATGATGATGGTCAAGACAGTCAATTTGTGGATGGGAGGAACTCAGCTGAATCTTTGTCATCTTCGTCACATTTTGGCAATGGGGAGGTTAGGGTCTCCTAGTTTTGAAGACAATGTAGTTAAGGATTGTAAAGGAGGATACTCGTTAAATTTCTAAGGGATTTTTTACGTGAACGTTATTTACCGTGAGGATTAAACAACCCTACGGGAAACTTTATACTATTTTGTAATCATTTCTCCGGCTATCAATTATACAGTGATTTTTATAGACTGGAATTTTAAAGTTTTGAGACAATTTTTCCGGTTGTAATTTTCCACTCGTGTTCATTTGTCTGATTTTCATGGACAAAGCATTTAATTAATAATAATTTTTTAGTCAGTTTCTTTAAACTGGAAAGATATTCTCGTAAGTTTTTATTTTCCACCCTTAAATTTTCAGTGCAGGAATAACCTAAGCGTAATTAATTTTCTAGAGTTTTTTTTATTATTGAATTCCTATAGTATTTAGTCGAGTATTTGATCTAATAATACTCTTATTTAAAGTTTTTGACTTTCCTTCCTTTAATTTACAATAACACATTTCATTGTCAAATCAGATTCATTTAACTGGCACGACCACAATAAGGATTCACGTTTTTTTAGAGGAACAATATTTTGACACATCTAATTTTGATTGGCCTGAATTCTTCAAATTTAAATTTTGGAGTAATTGACTTTCCATAAAGAATAAAACAGATTTAGACATCCACTTGAATTTCAACCGTAGACTATTTGTTGTAAAACCGAACCCGAAGCAACTACCACTCTATCATTATATAACACATATTTTCAAGGAAAAGTCATGCGGAAGTGATTTGAATGTTTTTACATCTATTTCGCATACCCATACCCTATTGACAAAAATGAACCCATAGTACAGGCGGTCGCAACATGTAGGAGATATTGCTTGATGTAGTATCGAGCCACAATAATTGACCGGTTCATCTCAGTTAGGCGACCCTCGGTCACCTATACCTTATGTAGCCTTGGGATGTTGAAGGCTTAAGTTTTAATTGTGTTGGTTGTGTGTATGGTTGAGGGCACTATTTTCTATTGTGGAGGGCGTCCGTATTGTAAGACTACTTTGACACGTTAGAGAAAATTACAAATTAAAATAACCCTTGAAAAGTTGCGACCGTGAGTTTCATCATCATCTGTAAATGTTTTTCACGTGGAGTTTCCGAGCTGTAGCTGTGAGTTTTTCAAGTGTTTGCTAATCCTCATCTCTTTTTATCATTTAATTATTTTTAAATTCAGAGTTTCTCTGTAATAAGAAACTAAGTTTAACTCTATCACAATGAGTCTAAGTTTTTTTCTCGGCTGAATGATTAGTTCTGATTCAAACTCTCCTAGCATAAGAAAACTGGGCAACGCTCGAATCAATTTGTGTCTGGAATGTAAGAAATACATTGACATTTTGTCAAGTTCGATTTGAAGATAATAATTAGCAATGTTTAGAAGCTGTAGCTGTGGCTTCGTGTGTAGAGATAAGGTCGCCTTGCGCTTGATTTGGATCTCTCTGTATACATGAATACATTTCAAAGGGAGTAAAAATTATCGATTGAATTAAATTAGGATGAAAATGGTGATAGAAATATAGTCTTGGCTAATTCGATCAATAAAAAAACTGGAGAATGTTGAGTTTTTGTAAACTCGATGGAGTCGAATGATCTCATAGCCATGTGCGTGCCCTGTACCCTTTTTATTATGCGAGACGTGCGGTAGAATATTCATGATTGTAAATCTCATCAGACCCAAAGTCATAATTCTTGAACATTAAGAGTTCATCCAAAACTTCTCTTTCTTTTTTTTTTCATTTTCTAGTGGTTCTCATCTCAAGATCCTCAAGGGAAAATTTATTATTATGAAGAAAATAGTAACAAATCATCTTGGTTTCTTCCTGTACCAGGAATCACTGTCAATGAAGAACATAATGTGAGTTTTTAGATTTTTTTTCTTCTCATTTTTAGCACTAGCCAGCCGTGTGTCATTTGCCATTTGGTTCCTTTTTTTAAATTTATTATGTACATTATTTTTTGGTTTTAGTCTTCTTCTCCTTTGTCCAAGTCAACTACGTCAGATTCTTTGGAAACGAGAGAGTCCACACCACCAAAATTGGCCCCAGTCATGCCGGATGTAGTGAGTCTAGTCAAAAAACGACATTCTACTGGAGATGTGGCTGATCGATTTCTGAAGGCTCGATCTTTAGTCATTCTTGATCCAAGGTTTGTCCAAAATATGAAGAAAAAAATTCTTTACCATTATGCCTGTAGCTTATTTTGATAAAAACTTTTTGTCACGGCCCATATCAATATTTATTTTTAGAATAGAAGCTTTTTACGAACGAACCCCCGTTCTCCGGAAGTGGCTTTCACTTCTGAACTCTTCAAAACCTGACTGTAGCATAGGAAATACAAATGCCTATACCAAAAATTACTTTCTTTTATGAAAATTTCTATTTTATAATCGATTTCATTTTTTGTTTGATATTTTTTTTATGTAGTCGAAAGTCAAACGAGCTTGTGAATGTGAAGAACGCAAGTTTGCCTCGTTCCCCAAATTCTAGATCGATTTGGAATACATCCGGGGTTCAGTTCTCTGGGAATGAGTCTGAGTTGCTTGTGATTAAAGAGGGTTCACTCTCTAGGACTAAGATCACTGAGAATGCCAAGAAAGTACGAAAAAATTGGGCCACTCTCTACGTTGTTCTCACAGAAGAACACCTGAGTCTGTTCAAGGATCAAAGGAGTTTTACAAATGCTGTGAGTGGTTATTTTTTTTTCATATTTCGCTTATGAGATTTTTTCAGTTAGTAATATGCAATATTTTTCCTTTGAATTCAGTTTTTTGAACTTTAGAACATGTCAAATTGCATATTTTTTAACTACAGACCCAGTCACAGTGCAAAGTTACTTTTGACATGGCTCGAAATGCTGAAGGCTGAAACAAATATTCTCTTACTCTTTTTTTCGCTATTTTGTATTTTTTTGCAGACAAGTCGAAAGGCGGAAATTGAAATTGAGTTGGTTGGATGTACAGTTGAATGGTCGGCGGACAAGTCAAGTCGTAAAAATGTGTTTCAGCTCAATACTTGCCAAGGTCTTCAAATACTCTTTCAGACGGATGAGCGGAAATTGGCTGGAGAGTGGGTTGAAGCTCTTGAGGAAGTAATTGGGACCCAGACTAAGGTACGTATGTATACGTACTACTGAAGAGGATAGGATACTGGATGAGTACAAAAGCCCTCTTTCATATGTTTGGTTTTTCTGGAGTCAAGTGTTGAACTGTTCAAAGAGTTAACGATTGTATTGACTTTTTTTTACTTGTATTTATTTTTCAAAGCCGGACTTTGCCTTGAGACTATGTAGTACGAGTCCGGATACATTTCTAGACAATCCAGTGGGTGAGAAGAAGGGGGCAAGATTGGGGAGGGCCAAATCAACAAAAGGTTAGTGAAAATGGTAAAATGATGATAAGGCTTCGATCAAATTGGATATTCGATCAGCTGATAATTAATTTTGAGGAAAAAGAAATCTGATTTGGTCGAGGCCACAGTTTTGTGTACCTTGGATGAAAATACACATATTTTTTTTTCTAAATTTTAGTCAAAATAACTGGAAGCGTTGAGAATTTGTCAATGGAAGAGAAACACAGAATTAAAACACAACTGAAAAAGTTCTTCAACCGCCGCCCTCCCCGAGAATCTCTTGTCAAAAAAGGGATATACAAAGGTAATGAAATTAAATTGCCACTTGTGCTGAATCCAATCAGATTTTTATTAATTGCTTTTTGATTTTGATTAGATGAGTCAGTATTCGGATGCCATTTGGACAAACTTTGTGCAAGGGAAGACACTCTAGTCCCTCGTTTTGTTCAAGAGTGCATTGCTGCGATAGAGAGTAAACAAGAGAATTTGAAGACAGATGGGATTTACAGAGCATCAGGGAATTTGAGTCAAGTTCAAAAGATTCGTCTTCAAGTGGATCAGAATAATATGACATGTTTATATCAGGAAGAGGTAAAAAAAAAGGGAGAAAAAGAAAGAACGCTAAAATAATATTTGAAAATGGGAATTTGAATGGATACGATTTTTTTTATTATATGAATGTGGAAATAGGATGTTCATGTGCTGGCTGGATCACTCAAACTTTTCTTCCGAGAAATGAAAGAACCTTTGATCCCATCAAATCTATTTAAAAAAGCATTGGAAGCCAGTAGTAAGTCCTTTTATTTTTGATTTATTAGTTTACAGTTGGAATTTGGAAATACACGCACT
>JAQGCB010000111.1:0-32257 GCA_034698835.1 Protaphorura tricampata
TTCTTCCTTGTTCCGCGTGCATGTTACATGCAAAAGTTCAATATCTGTATGTTGTGTATTCTACTAATTTATTTGTTGCATGAAAAGCGGGGAATTGCTTGCACTGTTGCACTAGTAATTTAATTTGGCACAAGCCTGCAGTTATAACGTTAGGACATTCTTCACTCGCGAGTACGTTTAAATCATTTTCCCTTTATCATAATCCCTTATCGCTTAAGTGTGAGAGTGCGAGAAGAGCGACCCTACGGTTTAGAAATAGAATGAAGAAAAAACATGCACAAGCTAATTAAGAACGAATGACTTTTGAATGAAACCGTATCGACCGAATAAGTGATTGGATTGTTAATTGGTACCCTACCCGTGGAACAATATAGTGATCTTCGAAAATTTGTGTAAGAAATTCCAGCCTCCAAAAACATTTTAGTGTCTTAACGCAACCTTCGATTCGATTGCAACGAAAGGCAATATGAGCATTACGTGACTCTCTCTGTTTACGGAAAGCTAACATATGACACACACACAATGTAAAATGTAAATAGTTTTTAACCAAACGCAAATGGTGTAAAAGTCTAGTTTTTTTACAACTTCTTGAATTCCAGTTCAGAAGAAGTGAGAAAAGAAGAACATGCATGAGCTACAAACGTTAAGACCAATTAGCTAATTGGGTTGGGATACAACATACATATGAAATAAATCAAACACAATATTTGATTGAAGTAATCAAAGTAAACGAAGGTAAACGAATGTTGCCTTAATTCTTGGTGTGAGTCATCATTTCCCAATCATCGTACATACACGAAATATTTTTAAAAATTGCTAGGATAAATATTCCGGCTTATATTTGCGATCCATTCAAATTCAAACCAACTGATTAAAGGGTTAATTGTGCATAAGATTATGCCCGTTTTGACATTTCTCAGATGCATGGGCACGAGTGACATGCCAAATCAAATATTATGCAATATTCAACTGAAAATTGTGAAATTCTGAGTTTGCATTTTTCCTTGTATGGTGAACAGACAGATTGCATTTTTGTCAGTTTTCAAATTAAATGAAACCACTTTAGGTTTGGTTGGTTAGAGTACATTGAAATAATGAGAAAATGGGATCTTGAACATAAACATCATGCAATAACATTAATTGCTAAAAAGTTGAACGAACATACTCAACGAACGGATCTGCTCAACCATACACAGATAATGATGCGTGGTGAGTACAAGGAGGTTCATAACCTTACAGCATTCGTTAAAAAAGACTTGGTAGTTACCAATCTTCTCAAAACGTCTACACAATAAACGTGAAGTTCTATGATTAATGCTCCATTAAATTCTCTTCAGATTGCAGACTTTCTCAACAATTTTTGCGTTTTCAAACAACTTAACGTATCATTATTAGCTCTTTCTTCCTGCGTTGGTTGGGGCTAAATGTGATGTGCCACCCTGTACTCGTGTACATACAACACAACAAATACTAATATTGTTAGAATGAAACTTAAAGTTCACTGCCACGTTACAAAAGTTACAACAAATGTTTTGCGTAAAAGGCGAGAGGTGAGATTGACAGACAGACAGCAAAAGTTCCGCCGAATATTGCATATTGCGTTGCATTATTGCGTAAGATTGTTTTTTTTCCTAGGAAAGACACCAATATTACGATATTTTCTATTAAAATCATTCGTGAATTAGGTACTAGTATTGGATTGTGAAATTGAGTCAGTCGAAAACAAAATATGTTTTAGCTTAAAACCTGGGAAAGTCAATAATCTAGATTAATGGAAAAATACAAAAGTATTTCTTCTTTCTTAATTCCTAAATCCTAACAAAGGCATATCTGGAAAGATTGACCAAATAAAAACGACTGCACTGGAGAGCGCAGCGCAGAGGCAGATCACGAGAATTTATTTATCCACCTTACAATTTGACGTTTGCTTTTTGTTTACCTGCAAAAGGAAACGATTTCTCAAATCCTGTGTAATTGTTGTAATTCTTTGGATAACGTTTTGTAATTATTGTAATTTGAAATTTTTAACAGTGTAGACTTATTTTCCAAGCGTTTTGTGAGTCTAATTCGTTTAATTTTAACACCGAAGTGCCGAAATCCGATGACAAGAACAAGACGATACATTTCAAATTTGATTTTAGCTAAGTTCCACTAAAAATATATGGAAATCATTGCATTTTTTACAAAATTGTGTGAACTGAAGATTTTTTAATTGTAATTGAAAGCGTAATTACAATTGCGTAATTGCAATTGGAATGCTTTTTCACTAGGCATTTATAATTTAATAACTTCGAAAAAAAGGCAATGCAATTGTAATCTCAATAAATTAATGACATAAATTGAGGTCATTTGTAATTTCTAGTCAATTACAAGTCATTGACCTATCTCTACAGCGCAGGAGGCAGGGATCGAACCCCCCTCATCACTTTTTCTCGGGTCTCCGTATTTTTTACTTACCCCAACGGAGATTCAAGAGATAGAGATCTTATGAAAAGGCGCGTTTCCCACACTGTTTTCAAATTCCATGTGTGAATTTTAAAAATGAAAAGTGACAATAGTGTGTTTCGTTTCATAATTTTCGAATGATTTTTGAAAAGAATTTTGGTCAAGTAATTTTGGAAAAAAAATCTTACTGATCAAGGTCATTTTAGTTCTTGCTAGGAAATCAAAAAATTTGAAGCACAGGAAAGGGAAGTAAAAGTAAACAAGGCAATGACGAACTCAACTTCGTCCCTACTTAAGAATACAAAATTGTCCAAAATAATTTCAGTGGTAAGAATTTCAAACTTATACAAGCATTTGAAAGAAGTTTTGTTGTGTCTGTGCATGCCGATAAGGTGTACTGAAAAATTTGGACTAAAATTCACGCCTAGGAAATTTAGCACAACTGCCTAATTAATTTCTAGTCGTTTTCGGCATTATTTAATTTAACTTTGGATTCTTTATTTTGACAATACAGGTGAACAAAATCCGAACTGGTGCATATACATCAACCGAAAGCGTGAGACCCAAACTCCGATGGCTCCCACGCAAATCCACACAAATCCGAAATGATATCGACAAATTCGCCCTTAGAGTCCGCTTCTCAACTTCCCTGCAAAAGGAAGAATTATCTGCAGTACTCAACAAAGAATTTCTCCTTCACAAATCATCAACTTTGTCCTCTAATGAGGTTGAGATTTCTCCGTCCGAGAACAGTGAAGATGTCAAGACACTATTGGATGAGTTGGTTCGGTATGCTTGGGATAGAAGGATTGGCAGTAGCGACGGAGGCAAACATTTACTGAATGACGCTTTAGGGGGAACAAAGAAGAAAATTGTCGTTGAGTTTGGGTCACCAAATATCGCCAAACCTCTTCATATGGGACATTTGCGATCAACGGTGACTGGGCATTTTGTGGCAAGAATTTGTAAAGCTGCTGGGCATGACGTTACAACGATGTGTTTTCTGGGTGATTGGGGTACTCAATTTGGTCTCCTTCAGGTTAGTATTTGTATGATTAACGTGAATGTCATGTCCTATAAGATTTTTGTTAGAGGTTTTAGTTCTACGACCTTCATTAGAGGCAGCTGAGACGTTAACGAATTTTGCTACCATAATACTCATTTTCTTTTTTCGTCAGGCAGGTTTGGCACAATGGCTCTCTGGAGATTCAGTGGAGAAAGCAGTGATTAGTTTGGACTTAGATTCATTGCTACAATATTACATCCGAGCTGTTAAGGAACAAGAAAGCAATAATTTTTTTGCACATGAAGCCAGGGAGTATTCAGCAGCTCTGGAGAGAGAGGACCCTTCTGCTCTAGTCGTTTGGTCTGCCATACGTGAGAAAACGTTAAGGCATTTGGAAAGCGTTTGGAAGCAGTTGGGAATCCATTATGACGTCATACAGGTACCGATATTGGCAGATTAGATTGGTGAAGTAGATTTTAGATTAGTTCTGGCGTATTTTATTAAGTGGATCTTTGATTTTCACAAATAGGGGGAATCGGAATTCGCGACTAGCACTGAGCACACCGCTAAAACTTTGGAAATTCTTAAAGAGAACAAGTTAAGTGAAGTTCGATACGATAAGTGCACTTATGCCATTCTTCCCTTCGAGAGGAAAACACATCAAAATCAAAATCTCCCTTTAGTTAAAGCAGACGGAAGTTCCTTGTATCTTTTACGTGATATTGCCGCAGCTTTAAGTCGTCATGATGCTTATGGGTAAGGAAAATTCAAACGAATTGCGAACACTTTGTCTGTTGCGTGTGTATTATTTCAACTAAAATTCTACCCACTTTTAGGTTTGACCAAATGATTTACGTGGTGGACAAGAGACAAGCTAATCACTTTTTGAATTTGTTTGCAATATTATCTGAACTGGGGTTTTCGGATAACAAAGTTAAGACTTATGTGAAACCAGAGCGAAGAGTTCAACATGTATCCTTTGGACAAGTAGAAGGAATGTCAACACGCTCTGGGAACGCCGTTCTCTTTTCTGACGTAATTCGTGATGGATCCCAAATTATGCAAGAAAATCGATTGAAATCCCCCAATGCCCGTAACAAGGAGGATATTACCATCGCTACAAAATTAGCCATCTCATCACTTGTCGTTCATTTCCTCCGAGTACGCAGAAATCGAGACTGTCATTTTGATTGGACTGAGGCGCTTAGGTCAACCGGAGATACGGGTGTACGTCTTCAGTACACACATTCTAGACTGAGATCCTTGGAGGAACGACACGAATTCAAAACTAGTAGTAACAAATTCGATGCAGATTTTAATACAGAATACATTTTAAGTGACCCGCTTGCTTTGGATTTGGCTCTTCATTTACTCAAGTACGTTTTGTATTCTAATTGTTGAAATCAAAATTGTCTATTGTCTAGTGTAGTGACACGGACTTTAATTGTGTTACCATTTTCAATTTTTAACAGTTTTGAAGATGCACTGGTGACATCCTACGATGAACTTGAGCCGAGCTTACTCCTTACTTATCTATTCAGACTGTGCGACAAAATCTCAAAAGCACTGAAGGAACTCCAAGTCCTCTCGGAATCCAACTCATCAATAGCCAATACACGACTACTCTTATTCGTACTGTCCAGGAGGACGCTTGCATTTGGCTTAGACATTATAGGAATCGAGCCCCTTGACCAAATTTAACGAGGATGGTAATATCTTTACCAATTATTAGAAATAAAAACAAGAATTTTGACACATTTCAGTTTTTGTAAGCTGTGTTTATTCATTATTCGTTATGAATTGGTTCACATGATGAGAAGTTGAATTTTAAGAATTCCTGAGTCAAGCACCTGATGAGAAAATTCATTCAAATATAACATTTAAGTGTTGAAAAGTGTTAGTATTAGTCAAAATATAAGGATACTCCATCCAGAGGCCAGTGAATTCACAACGATCATAATATGGAGTTTAACAATTAGACACGTGTTGCAGGAACATCATTGCTCAAAATATTTGGACCGGTGGAATGTTGAATATAAACTTTTAGTTGGGCATGTGTGGTATGAAAATCCTTGAGAATTTCTTCCGTTTTCCATTACTTTTGAGGTTTCGTGATCGTGAATTTAATTATATAACAAAGACGACGGGCTTTATAAAATGCCGTTAAACATTTCCACACAAATTATGGGTGATTCATACAGCACTAATATGGAAATATCTTTATATTGTTGAATTTCAAATTAGCCATTATATTTCTGAGCTTGATTAGTGCTTAAAATGTTTCCACTTTGTATCAAGATCACATATCACCCGTTAAATGACACATACTTTTGACTGTTCATTTGTTAGGTTTCTATTTCATAGTGAGATCCTTGGTGCTTGCATTTTTCACCTCTGAGAACGTTGAGAATGCTCATAGTATAGTGTTCAAAAGTGGAATGGCTCATCATGGCTCTGAAAACTGCTAATATCGTCATTGAGATGAGAGATTGAGAAGTTTGTTTTCTAGACCGTAAATGTGTTAACGTTTCCAATTCCAATTTCGTTGGGAAATTGTTATTGGGCTAAACCTGGCTAGATTTTCAGGAAAACTCCTTGCATTAAGTTAAATCTACTAAATTACGAGTTGCATTTAACAGGAATAATTCTACTTTAACCTTTGTCCGACCTGATGGAACTAGAAATCACATTTTTTTAAAACTAACACAACACTATACTATAACCTTACTTCTATGTACTGCGTACATAGTGTTACCAATACTAAAAAAGTGTGCCTTAGATTTGAGAATATTTTAAAGAATCGAGCATATTATGTATTACAAAAAGTAAGTCAGCAGCACTGAACTCAGCTCAAAACTGAAGCTATGGCCAGGCTAAAAATTAAGTCACAAAATGTTTACTTTAACCGCTGTCTAAAATTGAATTACTGTTGGGATTTCGTTTTTCACTCTTTGTCTGACGAGATCGATTTCTCAGACGTTTCAACAATTTCCTTATCTTCCCCTTCAACGGCATCTTCCAATAGTTTGGAAGCCATTTGACTAGCATAATCAACAATTTCTTCAGCTTCCGGTAGCTCTGACAAAAGTTCTTGCGTATCAACTTGGGACTGGTTTCCCCTGCTCACGATGTTGAGAGACACAGGTCTCTGCGCTTGGAGTTGGACAGGAGGACGAGAATCCTTATCATCTGGAGATTCGGAAGGACCTGCTGCACCAGAAGTTGCATTAGTCGATATTATTTCATTTTCTGAAGTAGAAGGTTCAGCCGTGCGAAGTTTAGCAATCATTTCTCGAAGTTGTGAAATTTCACTACTCAATGTTTCCTTTAAATTTTCAATTTCTTTAGCACAAGCAGAAGTACAACCAGCACGTGTTGGAATCTGAGACTCGTTGTCCTCTGGAAGTGCTTCTCCAGCATAACTCATACTCATATTATCCCTTTGCAATGCCTTTTTCCTTGGTGAATTTGAAGTTGGCAAGCCATTTGGCATTGACTGACTCATAATACCAACGCGAGTATCATCTGGCTTGGGATCCGTAGCTCCTGGAGTTGAGATTCTCTGAACTTGACTCCAAAGGGATCGGATTGCTTCTAATTGTAAAGACCGAAGTTTCTTTTCAGTGGATAAGGCAGTTTTCAGATGCTTCACTTCATTTTCCAAATGCCTAAAAGTACAAGAAAATAAATCAGTCAAGGAATTAAATCTGTGTAAAATCAGCTGAAAACTTGCGAGGAATTTATCATGCCACTAAACGGACTGAACTACAAAAACAATGATCGTAATGTAGTTGCGTAGATTTATAATGCAAAGTAAAGTAAAAATAAATTCGACGTTTTCTTACTGAACATGAGCTTCAGTACGATTGTGACGGATGGAATGTTTTGCTCTTTCGGCCCTGAGATCAACTGAAGAATTTTCGGAAGCATTGTTATGCCTTCTCCACCAATTTTGAATTTTAGAAGCAGCATCATTGGACACATGACACACGAGTTGTGCTGGGACCGATTGAGATCGATTTGGTCCCTTCAATTTCGGAGCCTTAGGTAATTTGGAAGCAACTTCATTCCCGTTAGTATAAGTAGTGTTAAAGATACTTTGTGTTCCGAAGGTCTTAGGAGTAGCAGCACAACTTGTAGGAGTTTGAAGAACTGGACGAAATTCAGGGCTAGAAAAATTAATAAATATAATTTTGTATCCAATCTAAGAATAGTCGTGATTATTCGATTCCGCTGCCAAACTAGCAGAAGTGTCAATGTCTGTAGTTTTAATATATTATACCTGAGAAGGTCATCCAAAATTGGTAAGAATGTACTGTTTGCTTGGAGGGCCATGACTTGGACGATGGATGGAAAATAATTGTTTGTAGTGTAGGAGTAAAGATTAAGATCGCTATCGCTGAGACTCAAATGATCAATGCGTTGAAGAGGCCGTCTGCACTGAACAAAAACAAATTATAGAAGATTATTTATAGAACTCACCGATGCACTATAGATCAATTTATTCTCATTCTGGAATTTTACGATAGTGAAAGCAAGTGAATTAAAATTTTTCACACTTGTAAATGAATGAAGGACTCACCAAAATAAAAAATTGTGATTCCCGACGTCCGCACTGGTGGCTGGTGGTAACTTTCTTTAAAAAATTGTAATAAAGTCCAGTCTCCAGTAGTGTCCAGTGTCAATTTTCGATTTTCACGATGCTGAAACTTTCTGTCAGCAGCGTCAGCACAACCAGGGCGGCTTTATTATACAATAAAAGATATAGTACACAAAGTTCAATTTTTTCACAGTTGTCACACAGGTCAAAGGTCAAACCGGATTTTCTAAAAGTCAAACAAAATTAGCTCGACTCTTCTTCGCTTCTTTTTGACCTCACAATAATAAAACGTAACGTCCGCCTTTCAATGCCTTCCCAATGGCAAAGTGATTCAGCGCGGTAACTCTTCCACTCTCACAAGGGAACCACTTCGAGTGTTTGGGTAGATCAATTTTTTACATGTTCTGAAAAAGAGGCACCAAACCAAATTGACATTTTATTTCAGCAACAGTTTCCGAAAGTCGAAGACAATCGATTCCACATCACTCGTTCGTAAATTATAATGTAAATGTAGTCAATCTTTTCGGCACATGCATTTTTAATATGAGTTAGGAGCCGGAGCCAGACGCATTATCGTTATCCAATCTGGATTATAAGTTTTTAGTAGTTGTCTATTCCAAATCTTTTATTTTGTTCACTTTTTCCTCTCACATTTGAGGAAAATGTGAAATTGTCTAATGCCAAATCTTTCAAAATCGACTTCAGAATGTAATTACATTTTTTCAATTAAAATTAACAAACTACATGGCCTAAACTTCAAAATGCAAAACACAAATTACAAATTACTTGCATACTCAGTCAAATTACAAACACAGATTACAAATTACTTGCATTACTCAGTCAAATTACAAACACAGATTACAATTTACAAATTACTTGCATACTCAGTCAAAATACAATTACAATTACACAGGTTTACGATGTAATTAACTGCAATTACAAATACGTAATTATATTTTCGTAATGTAAAAAGTAAAGGAAAAAATGTAGTTACCTAACCCTAATTTTGTGACAGTATCGAATTTCACTTCATGGTCGGTCGTTACGTACTTCTTCCGTAGAGATTAGGCAACTTTCCCTTTGCCCCATGGAACTCTCATAGCATGGAGTAACTGCATGCAAGATGCAAGCGTTTGAGAAAATGCTCTTCCAAACAAACAAAATTACATTGCCAGTGCAGTACGAAGATATCGAACCCCACACATACCGTAAATAAACGTATAGAACACTGGTCCCTATTAGAACCCGGGTCAAGTGCTACGCTCATAAGAGCCAATGTATTCAGTTGCCCCAGAGCTCAAATACAACCCGAGTCTCGAGTCGGCAATTTTGAATAGAATCCCGGGGTTTAAATAGGTCATTTACGGTACTAACTAACCATACCAGACCATAAAATTAGGAGTGTTATCTGTAGGAATAGTTTCCTTGTGAATTTGAGTTTGATTGCACATGACATAATTGTGTTCCGAACGTGCGGTTGATCCAAAAAATATGACAAAAAAAATAGTACTTGCTAAAGTTTTCTAACACACAACAAAAGGAAAAGGAAAAATAGACGATACGTTTTAATTTTCGGCTGTCATCGTCAAAAAAATAAATTTGAATATGGCCAAATCGTCATCTGAAATCTTGAACGAATTGTTCAACACATTCAATACTTCTTTCGACGAAACGGAAGCACTCGATGGAGTTAACGCTAGTTCATCATCAAAAAGTAAGAAGAAAAAGAAAAAGAAGGAAAAAGAAAAGGTCAAGAAGAAAAGTTCACCAGAGAAGAAAGATAGAGAGAAATCCTCCAAGTCCAAAAAATCAGATGAGAAATCGAGATCGCCAAAAAGAAGGGAAAAAAAGAAAATCGAAACCCACTGTGGTAAGTGATTGAGTATTGATTGCGAATGGTGAATACATACTAATTTATCTATCTGTACTTAAAAAATCATTCATATCCATACCGTTCGGAATTAAATGATCAAATTAAATTGTGACATAATATACTGACACGGTGTAAAGTTTACTCCGTATATTATGTCACAATCTTACTCGGTATATTACTCAGCAAACGACTTATTTTGCATTCACGGGTTGACGGTGACGGTGGCATCGTCAATTGCCACTGTTTCGACATAGTTCCGTTTCCGTAACCGTCAACCGTAGATTAGTTTCCCAATTTATGGGAGAATGTGGAAATGAATCCGTCACCCGTGCAATGCCGTGAATGCAGAATAACAATGGAAATATAACTCAGATTTTCTCACTTGTGCCATTCGATGGAGTCAGCTATAACTATAACATAAAGATTTCCTGTTGTCATAATAGTAATAACCGACTCCATCGTATGACACAAGTGAGAAAATCTGAGAATGCCTGTTAATGGATTGTCTCGACTCAAGTTGGATTGGTTGGAAATAAACGGGAAAACGAACACGTACACATGTTTGAATGAAACGAAAAAAAAAAGAATTGAGGAAAATGTTTATACGCTGTGGAATGTGGTTGGTACTTGTAAGTAAACTTCTATTTGCCGGTTATTGTTTACATCAACTGTTGATGTCACGCATATGAGTCTTGCTAATTTAATTTCTCGGGTCATTAAACAGGCGAGCAAGAACTCCAGGTGGAGACAGATGAACCATTCGATTCAAAATTGGGTTACAAGGGCACTAAACTTGTTCTTGACATTGAGGAAGGTGAGATCTTGGAAGACATCAACGTTGACAACGAGGATTCTCCTCCACGGCATAGAAAGCATCGCACCGCCCCTCTATTTAACCTCGACGACGAATTGGCTTCCCCAAAATTGAAAAAACGAAAACGTTCCCATCCTGAACGGGACAACATGGATACAACTCATGATTTTTTCAGGGATGAATCAGAGTTATCTAAATCTAAAAGTAGGATAAAATCAAAATCGGAAAGCAGGAGAGATAAACATGAAGGGGATTTTGTCGAATCACCACACAAGCCTAGGTCAAGGTCTAAGTCTCGACGTAGCCATCATTCACCAGACAAAGAGACGCATAGATCTAGGAAGACTGGAAGTCATAGTCCAAGACGAACACGTGATTCACGTGATGAAAGAAGACATTCAGGATCGTTTAGAAATCATCGGGAAGAATCTCCAGTTACCCGAAGAATAGGACAAACGAGTTCTGGTATCGTTTGGCGTGTGCCAGATGTTGAACGGGACCGCGAACGTAGCCGCGAGAATGACCACGACCACGACCGGGATCGTAACAATGTTGATAAAACTTTCTATTTCAATGACGCACGAGG
Organism: Protaphorura tricampata; assembly: GCA_034698835.1. Taxonomy (NCBI): domain Eukaryota; kingdom Metazoa; phylum Arthropoda; class Collembola; order Poduromorpha; family Onychiuridae; genus Protaphorura; species Protaphorura tricampata. The sequence continues at coordinate 11,325 of JAQGCB010000111.1, forward strand.
TAATGATGACCGGAATTCCCGAGTCTACAGAAACCCGAGAACGAGAAGTCGGAGTCGAATTCGTCACAATTCAGGAGGATTTGATAATCGAAGAGGATCCCGGGGTTGGGACGACAGGAATAGACGCAGATCGAGGTCAAGATCTTTCTCACGATCACGTTCTTACCGTAATCGGCATCCCGATGATATAATTGACAAGGCGAAGCTTCTTGAAATTGCAAGACATAATGCCGCTAAGTTAATGAAGACTGGTGTACTTCCGAGTGATATATTTTCTCGGGATCAAATCATTGCAATTCGGGCAGGAGGAAAAAGTGTGGACGAACTCACTAGCTACTGTCAAAGATTAGCAAAACGGGAGGCAATGGGAATTGAGGACATGTCTTCGGATTCAGGGGATGAGGGAGAGCGTGGGGATTTTATTCATCATCCATTCGTCGTAAAGGACAGACCAATGCCAAGTATAACTATGAATATTCGTAACGCCATACCGTTACCGGTGAGGTCTGCTCAAGAGCTTGCGATTGAGAATGCAAAACTGAAGGTCCAATTCCCGGTGTCAAGTGGGACGCAACATCGACTAGAGTTAGAGTGGAAACCGGTAGAAAAAGATGACGAAACGGACGGAGCAGCTACTGCGGATGATAAAAGGTAAAGTTTCTTGCTGAATCGCTGAATGTTCGACCCAACCCAACCGAAAATTGAATGCCTTGATAATATTTGTGAATTCAATGTTTCAGTTTGGTACCCCTGGGCGCGGGCGGTGTGCCAGTGCCGGTTGGAACAGTAGCCCCAATGCCTCAGATTCAGAATATCCCTCTTCCGGTTCCGCACCCATCCGAGTGTGGCCCATTAGCAATCATGCCTCCACCAGAACCGAAAGACCCACCAAAACCAACATCTGGGATAAAATTTGACCCGCCGCCCCCACCAAATCTTGACATTGGCGCAATTATATCAGTCCGACTTCGAGCAATGAGAAGGTTACAACAAGATCCAAACGATGCTGAAGCCAAGTCACAACTAGAAGAAGCTACACAAGAGGTGTGGTGACAAAATCACATCTAATTTCTGTTTGTTAAGGTTTTCGTCGATTATAGTGTTAAAGAATGAATCCTATCTAATTCTCCCTAACGTCACAGTAGTATTTTACGTAAATATTTTTATTTTGATGTCGTAGATGAAAAGTTGGGCAGAGTTGAAAGCATTGGAGCCAAAATTCTTGAGCGCAGCGGAAATCACAGGTGGTCCACAAGCTTGGGCGAAGAAAGATCAACTCAAAAATGCGACTGCTCTTTCTGGAGGGATGGGAATGCATTTATTACAGAGGATGGGCTGGAGACCAGGAGAAGGTTTAGGGAAAAACAAGGAGGGCGGAACAGAACCACTCGCGCTGGATGTAAAAACAGATAAAAAGGGTTTGACTGCATCCACTGAAGTAAAAACAAAAGATAAACCACCGAACCTTTCCATGATTTACGACCTCAGTGGTAATTTTAAAATTTGTCAAGAAATTAAAAATGTCTTATCGGATGATGGAAACAAAGTTCTACCATTTCTTTCGTACTCCTTTAAGTGAAAAAGTTTCGTTCCAATATCCGAATCGGTTGATAAAATGACACATTACTCATATTTAATTACTAATAATTGTCGATTGCAGGGAAGCATCCAGTCTCAGCTTTGATGGAACTCTGTGTTAAACGGAAATGGGGTCCACCTAATTTTGAGTTGTGTTTTGAACATGGTCCTCCACATAAAAAACAATTTGTGTTCAAAGTGGTTGTGAACGGGGTGGAGTATCAACCATGTGTTGCCACAAATAATAAGAAAATGGCAAAGACAAATTCAGCAGCATTTTGTCTTCAATCATTGGGACTACTCCCTACGGCTGAAGCACCATCGTCAGCAGAAACACTGCGAACTGTTCCAGATAAGCCCCCAGACAATATTGCGATGCCACCCCCACCCCCACCACCTGCTCTAAATCAGCCAGGTCCTTCACGACAAGGAAATACACAAATTCGAAAATTTATTCCTTCTCATACCCTTCAAACTGTCCTTCCTAACATGAAATAATTTTAAAGAACAAATATTACTTAAGGATCACGAATTCCTACTTGGAAACTACAAAAACAAATTAGACTAGATTCATAGATTTATTGAAATCAAAAAATTTTATTTGTAATAATAAAACATAATGTTACGAGCACATAAGTGAAAATGCAGATGATGGGGCCAGTGTATTTCCGTTAATTTTCGACTGAACCAGTACTGAGAATTGGCAGGATGTCAATATGTGAATTGCCTGTGGATTCTAGAATTCGTCGAACTCTCCTGTAGAGTTAACTTGCTGTTTCATGTAACTTTTCAATTTCTACTGAGAGCTCCCTCAGTTCGGCCACCAATTTGTTTTGATCAGCCTCCGACATCCAGTTTTGGTTTGACGAATCTGGAGCAGCTCCCTGTTGTTAAGAGAAAAATATTACGTTTAGCCTTGTTAGTCTTTCTTTAGTTTCTAGTCTGATATTCAGCACAGTCAGACTCAAAGCCTGGACCTGGAGTTAAATTACAGTTAAACTGCAAATCAAGAAAGTATTCGAATTGCTGGTTACGGTCAACCCAATTTCAGTTTCCGTTGCATACGGGGTCGGGGAAAAGTAACCACGCAAAAAAGATGGTTATTTTTGCCCCACCCTGTATTCAAGAAAGTTGGATATTTTGATTAGAACTGGGGGTGTAGGTTAAAAAGTGTAGTATTTGATTTAAATTTTATATTATAAGAAATTATGACGCAGATACATCATGTGGGAAGTAATAAAATCTTTCGTGGTACAAGTAAACTATAAACTTAAACCAATACATAAATTGATTCTTTCCACGCGGCCACCTGGATGAGACGAAGAGACCATCATCTTTCATCAAGATTCTACGCAACATCATGATCATATTCCCAAAAACTTTCTGCAGGAAAGTATAGCCTAATGGATGCCGTACTGTACACCGAATAATTACTGAAAAATATCGTAACTAGCGTAACTCAAACTCACTTTGGTTGAACCCAGGTCAAAATGCAGTCGGGCTAGTCTTTCTTGCTTCGCTCGAATTGCCTCCATTGTTTCTAGAGTACGTCCTTGACCTGTATATTTTTATTAGGAAATCTGTAAGTTTATGGTAATCGAAGATAAAGGCTTTAGTCTATAAAAACTGGAACAAGGGGATTACCAAAAGCACCAAGATCTCCAGCATGGAATGAGGACAAGAGGGACAAGAGTGAATTCTCCATATTTTTGACTTCACTCACACCAGACAAAAATGAGTGACCAGGAGGATCATTCACTGGAGCTGACGAGGCCATAGTTTCAATACAGTTCTTCAAACTATAAAAAATAAGAAAAAAAATAGACTGATTGATTAGTGTATACAGCATTAGTGCATATCGTAAAACTCGTAAGTGACTTGAAATAAAAATAAACAAACCTTATCAATTAAAAATTGTGTGAATGAGTTCCCAGTAAATCGTAAATCACACACGTCACAGTTATTTCTACGCAGTACACACAAAATCAGTTGATTAAAAAATTAGTTTTACAAGTTTAGCTTAAGCTTTTCTATCTGTATTTTGTAGTATTGAAGTATTTTTATGTAACTTTTTCACTTGAATCTCCCGGTGAGTATGTAAATTTTGTGTACATCGGAAATGTACATAGTCATCGTTCGTTTTCGTAATATTTTGTTTGTGAACTCGCGAGCGAATAGCTCGGAGGGACAGTTCCGTCGAGTTGCATGGAAATCCTGGGACCTGGGACGACCTCAAAACTCAACTCTCACGAGGAAACCATTTTTCATGCAAACTTTTATTGCCAGTAGACTGGACTCACTGGACTTACTGGACTGTTCTGTGTCGAATCTCGAATGTCGACATTACAGGTATTGATAGTAGCTCCAGTCGCAGTCCAGTCGATATTAAAATCTACACATCTTCGTTAATTGTATGCCGATTTAGCCGATGCAAATTCTAAAATCATCGCGATTTCGGAAAAAGTTAATAGACAACAGAACACCCAGTAGGACCGAACTCAAAATTTGTGGAGTAGAGTGGATATAAACCCATTTAGGAAAAACCCCATATCATGTGGTGCTCGAAAACCCCTTGGAAAGGCCGGAGAATAGGGAATCGAACCCCACTGTGCAGCAAATCGGCAGGGAAAGACCCGTACCATCTTGAGAGCACCACTGAATGGGTACCGGTTATTTGACCCAAAGAATCAAGAATATCAGAAGGGGTCCTAACTATTTGTGCTACGCTAGACTGGACCCCGTTAAATTCGACACCTTTTAATTTCGTAGTCAAATATCCACATACTTCTGACTAGAGATTGGGTTATACTTTCAATTTAACCAACCTGGGTAAGGTACCCCCTCTCCTCACTTCATTATCGCAGTGTACCTTTATTAAGTTGCAAAAATTCGCTAGGATTAAAACACCGTTCAGAATCAACGACCAATAATGTCAGTCTGAGGGAATCGAACCCTTTACATTACATTTACATAGTATTCTTTTTCCTCGCGGGCCGAAAATTTTTCCTCATGAGCTTGCTGCCTCATGAGTTCCCCTCGTGAGCCCTGAACTGAACTTGGATTTTGTATCCACATTGCGTAATAATTTTCTGGAGTGTGTGAATTGTGAATCCTGTGAGTGCGAGTGCGATGGAAATTAGTCCACCTCCGACCTCCACACATGCACCTGACCTAAACCAATTGAATTGACTCATCGAGATTTAATCAGTAATAATTATAATTAATTAATGAGAGTGTCTTCATTCCATAATCTCCATAATCAATAATGTTATGTGCTATTTTAATTTCACCTGTGCAAAAGTCCAAATCGCAAAATGCAAATAAATGTGCACTGCGAGTGAATGAATAAATAAATGTTGATGTAGATTTTTTAATACGTACGTGGACGGGCTGACCTTGCTATTCTATATTGCCAATTCTAGTGAAAAAAGTGGGGACAAAAGACCTGATTATGATAATTATGGGATGAATTATAATTTTTAATTATTTCCATTCATAATTTTCTTGTCCATTTTGACAACTGGAGTGACTGTGACTGTGTCAATGTATGTTGACGTTTTGTAATATCAATAATCAGGAAGTACGTACGTTGTGGTTCTGTGGTTGACGTTTTGTTCCAAGTTGGATGGAAATTGATGGTTACCACTTACCAGGAACCAGTTACGATTTTAGAAACTCTGGATTGTCTGGATGAACTCACTCACTAATTCACTGGAGGAAAATTTAGCACAAAGGAAGGCCATAAGATAAAGAAATAGAAAATCCTTTGTGAATGGTGAATCGTGGTTTGGTAAGTTTAGTGATACTGATAATTAGATAATTTACAGTTGCCTATCTTACTGTTTGTGTGATTAATGATTAAGGTCACGTCAGTTATGCATGCAAGAAAGCATTTCTTAAATACACACAGATGTACAGTACAAGTAACAAACAGGGTGGTTCGTGTAATCATTCAACTATACGTGTGGTGTGGACATATGGGTAGAAGCAGGAGCTATATAAGTCCTGAAACTAATTAGTATGCACATTTTGTCCAGAATTTAATTTGGAATCTAAATATATTGAGTATTTTCAATTCTTCATCAAAATTGCACCTTGCTTGGCGTGAAATCGTCCGGGTAATTCGGACGGAAGAACTAAATTAGCGTATTTGATATTGATGAGGATCGACAAATAAAGAAAAATAGTTTCGTTCCCAAAATGTAATAAAAAATACATCATCGTTTTTTCGCTAGAACTCTGAAAGTTGGGCTGAGATGAAATGTCAACTATCTATGCATGTGCTTTTGGGTCACATTCACGATTCACATTCACATTACGCCTATGCGTGTGACGTGACCGTGTGAGTTCTCATTGACTATTTATTGTTTAGTGTTATTTCTTATTGTATTTTTGGCTCTATTCCATTTTATTTAGCTGTGATTGTGAATATACAGTAGTATGTATATAGTGAAACAGAGAACTCAAATTCACATCAAATAGGCAGACATCGCTTAATTTTTATAATGCATGCATTCAATATTAATATGGAAACGTATGTGCATGAAAAAGTATGATTCATTTCCGAGCTCACTATTTGATTATACAGTACAACAACGGTACGGTACGTAATGAAAGTAATGATAATATACAATCAGGCGGTCTGAGTATTATGCGTCATTCACTCACAAACATTTAGTTCGTGTGTACTCAACAACTCAACCCAGTCTTTATCTTGAAAACAGTTCTAAAGTATTCTAAAATTACTCTCCACCTTTACAAACTAAACTAAGAATCCAGTAGTCCTAGTCCTAGTAGCGTAGTCTTGAAAATCGGACGTGACGTGCGTACGTACATCGCAGTTTCTTCATTCCGGTAATACTTGTTGAATTTTATTTTACAGGCTATTGTTTGTTTGTGCATAATATGGTTGAATTGTTTCAGTCAATTACGATAGGGTATTACAATTTAAAGAATGTTTTAGTACCCTGCTAGTATCGATTATTTTAGCGAAAGTTTTCCTAATGATTGCCCCCTGCTGCGTGTTCAACTTTAGAGCACACTCTTATTATTTTTATTGTTGTTGCAGATATCCAGGAATACTTCGGTCGGCTACTTTCAATATGGAATACTAAATTTGAAGTTCGAGTTCGTGAAGATAAACGAAGGGGAAATCAGATAAAAATTAAGTGCGAACTGAATCCGGCTGTCGACACGAAATGCTTGTTTTGAAAACGGAAAAGTACTTAACTGTATAAATTTTCTGAAGAGTTACGACTGCACTCAGAGATGCGATTTTAATAACATTGAGACGGGAACCGATTTGCCGATTTTGATTGATCTCTTCGTGCATGGACAGGATTTCGTGATTTTATTGGAACTTTGGAGACCATAGGAATATACATTAGACATTTGCAAAGATGGGAGACGGAAATAAATCACGAGGAAAAATCTCATTGTCAGGATTAACTAAGGGAATGTCCTCGAGTGGAAGTGCCAGTGGGGGATTCCCGTCCTTCCGATTCAGTCCTGAAAATGAAGAAATTAGTGAGATTTTACAAGAAGTGTCATCGATGCCGACCTTTGCTAATACTGCTGCTCCAGGTTAGTCACATTGAAAGCACAATTAGGTCATACGTTAAAACACCCGACCAGGGATTTATTGGTGGAGTTGACGTGCAAGTTTTCTCAAAAGCGACAAACGAAATTTGATCGCCCTTCCGCTTGTTTGTGAACTTAAATATTTTAGTACAAAATCTGTTTCATTATTATATTTACTAGATGAACGCCTCTCTGAATCTCTACCAGATTCCCCAAAAGCTGGAGGGGATACTTCACCTATCAAAGAGTATCTTCGAAAGAATTGGGCTCATAAATGGGACAAGAAGTCACTTTCGCTGGATTTGGATTTCAAGGAAAAATTCCTTGCGGCTATCGATGATAAAAGAAAGTCAATCGTGTCTCATTTCATTCCGGAAGAAACTGCTGGACTGATAATTCCGACGAGCTCTTCAGGTTCTGGGATTGTTACCGAGCACACTGGTGTTGTTGTTTCTGGAGAATCAACACCCGTTAACTCTTATTCTAATTCTACTTCGACGTACAATAGCGGAGCAATTTCATTTGATAATAGTACACAAAAAGTGTCAGCCAACCTCTCCCAGTCCACCGGGGATGATTCGAGTACAACATCTGAAGATTTTGAAGAAATTGGTTTAGATTATTTAGCAAACATGACTACGACAGATCATGCGGATGATGGTGCCCGAGACCAAGTTATACCTTTTACAGTTGGGGCAGACAAATTACAAGACACTCATAGTGATCTTTTACTCCCAAGAATGGATTCAAGACATTACAGAGAAACTGAATTTGATGATGATGAGGAACTGGAAGAATTAAAAATGTCAACTGTGATTACAAATATGGCCACGTCCATTGTAGTTCATGACTGGACCAAATATCTGTTAATTGTAATTGTATGTGGCCTCTTTCTTCCAATCAATGCACTTATAGCGGCCATCCTTTGGTTTTTCGTGGGTGTTGTAGTCACCATCATTATTATTCAGAGCTTGGCAGAGCGGCCAATGACGCTAAAAACTGATAATACTGATAGAAGTTCTGTCTCAATCACAGAAGTTCCAAATTATAGTGGGCAATTGACAATTCCCATTTCACCTGACATTTCTCAATTAGCAACAGATGTTTCTCAGGTAAATCTTACAATCTGCTTTACCTACTAAATTCTCAAAATTCTGAATCATAATAATTTTGAATTTTATTTTGTCCAGGGTTGGCTGACAGAATTTGATGGAGAATATGACCCAATCAACAACAACATTCGATCTAATCGTATAGTTTTCGCTAAATTAGAGGGATCAACCCTCACCATTTCATACCCCCAAAGTAAATATCGCATTCCTAAAAGACGTCTATGGAGCGATCCTCCGATTCCGAACGTAATTTCATTTGCTCGACACACTGTGTACAACATTAGCGGTAGTGAAGTTTTCATTGCTCCTGAGAGACTGGCAAAGCGTCGAGCTTGGAACAAAAAATATCCTATCGGAATTCGACTTCCAAAATACTCTCTAGTTTCTATTCATTCTCCAACTGAACCAGCAGCTAAACCGTTACCGGCCGGATCACCCGCTTCAGGAGAAGAGACCTCGAATCACCACCCACCGAGGTCATCTTCGCCAGGCGTGACTGTTCCTCCAAAACATGATACCACTGACCAGCACACGGATCAACCCCACTCGCACAAAACTTTTCACAAAAAAGGAAGTATTGCTCGTGAAGATGTCGGCGATAAAGTTCTCTACCTTTTTACAAGGACCGATCGAGAGAAAGATGACTGGTAAATTTACCGACTCCCACTTAATTTTTCTATCGTCCAGTAAAGTTTCAATTTATTAGTGTCTTTATTATAATTACAGGTATAGAAGATTAGTCACGGCAGCTGTAAAGAAAGACCATTCTTATGGGACAAGACTTCATCTTAAGGAGGAACGGATTTTACGTACTCAATATTTCTCATACATGCGATCTATAATTCCATCATTGAATGAATTCAATGAATCTGAGCGTAAAGATGCTGCTGCAGCACAAAAATCAGCCCAACAGCCCGTGGCTGGACCTGCACCACATTCCCCAGATAAAAAACATAAAAAGACTGAGAGCAAACCAAAGGATGAAGTTCCTGTCGCAGTTCCTGGCCCATCGACATCCAAATCCCCCACAACACCTCGTGATAATATTGATATTGAAAATATCCTGACAATTCCTCAAGATCCAGTATTTTTAAACGCACTCCTCGGTGAGCTCTATGAATTAGTCACATTACTACAATATTTATTTTGTACACTTAAAATATTAATAAATAGTATTGAAAAAAGGAATAATTTCTATTTTAATTTCTATTGTTTAGGCAGAGTTTTCTTTGACTTTCTACGCTCCCAGCATTGGACCAGTCAAGTTTCATCTCTAATACAGAAGAAATTGAATTACATTAGGAGACCTCAATTTTTGGGTGTACTTTTAGTTAAGGATTTGGATTTAGGCCGCTCTATTCCTTACTTTCAGCGGTAAGGCCTGTAATTTAACTTATTCCGTGTACATATAATTTGAGTCGATTTTGGGCCAAAATTTATGTTTTTCTACTTCTTTTAAAATAGAATTTCACCACCAGTGATTGACGCTCAAGGATTATGGGTTGACTGTGACATTACTTATGAAGGAAATCTTACATTGATATTGGAAACAAAATTGGATTTGATGAAATTACGAAGATCTCCAACAAATGAGGATGAAGGAGCTCACCCAAGGGTACCTGGTACTACAGGTCACACGCACCATCAAACCACAACGGAAGGGGCAAGTTCGGATGGGCATGGTCATACAACTCGTACAGCTCACGGTAATTATCAGAAGTTATATAGTGTTTATTTCAGAATTAGGAAAATGAGAATGAGCAAAAATGAAATGCATTGGGAAATTAGAAAATAAAGTTTTTTTTATTCTGGCTGGAATATAATTTTATTCTCATTTCAGCTGGAAATATGTACGATTCCGAAGCAGATGACAGTGGTGAATCTTCTGAGGAGGAAGAATATGACCCCGACGATTTTATTCTCCATGAAAACACAGACACTGGACCACAGACTGAAAATAGTGCACTAAAACCCAGTAGAGGAACTAGATTTTTAAGAATGGCCGAGAAACTTGCAAATTCCAACTTTGTGAATGATGTGAAAGTTATAAAGAAAGCAATTGCCAATGTAGCGAATACTCCTCTCGTCCTCTCGGTTGAGCTCAAATCTTGCGTTGGAACTTTGGCTTTCAATATTCCTCATCCACCCACCGATAGAGTTTGGATTGCATTTCGAACCAACCCAAAAATTGTTTTGGTTTGTAGACCTAAATTTGGTGAAAGAAGTTTGAATTTGACTCATGTTACGGAGTTTATTCGCAAGAAACTTCTCCACGAATTTCAGGTAAGACGATTCTTAAAAGTAAGATAAAATGACTGAGTTCTAATTTTTTTGCTTTGTTTTGCAGAGAGTTCTTGTACTTCCTAACATGGATGACATTACAATACCCTTGATGGAATTCAAATTGCCAACCTCTTAAGCTCAATCGACCAACTTTTTTCCCAGACGTTCTTTCCCGTGCCGTCTCTCGAGCATCCACAATCCACATTCCACATTTCTGTCTTTAAGAGACGTCCACATTCTTGCCCTAAATTTTACTGGAGTCAAATGTGCTTAAACTGCTAAGTAATTAAAATTTAAGCAAACTTATACATCCGGACCTCTTCAATTGTGATACGACTTTCCAAATGTATTATAATGAGAATTGGCTACTGGGTAAGTACTACTACTAATATAATTATAGCGTAATGGTATGAAGTTTTGGATAGGTCATGTGGTCTTCTCTCTTCTCATTATGGAAACTTCGGATTTTGTTTAGTCTTGGTCATTTTGGTGCTATTTTATACTTCTCAAGTCGACAAGATATGTAAGCGTAATCTGTGATATTTGTCAAACGGTGGAAGTACTACCAGAAAAACCAAATGTTTCGTCTCGTAACTACTAAAGATAATTAATTTCCAGAGTATTTCGTATCAATTTGGAAACTATTATTGCACAGTTTCAACAGTTAATGTCCTTAAATGCGGTCCACATTTCTACGTTTATTATGGTTTTCATATCAAAACTTCACTTTATATTGTGATTGTGATCCGGTTTTATTAGAGAAATTAGTCGGACAGAAATTATACCAATTTTATGTTAGTGATGATAGTAGGGCGTCATTTCATTTCATAAATCGTACCAATAAATAAAATATTAAATATGTGTGCTACAATCAACTTTTATAATTATTAAGTTCCATTTATTGAGTACGATATTAGCTTAAATCCAAATGTTGAGCTTCACTCTCAGTTCCTGTTGCAAGCTTATAAATAAAAAGTCTAGGCAATTTTCGCCGAATTACACAGTTTCTCAAAGTTTGACTGGTAAAGCGGTGGATATTCTCCTCTCCTATAAAATATGGAAACCGGGGTGTCTAATTGTTCCTGGTCACAATCGTTATCGTTCTTGTACATTTCGCGTATGAATGGATTCCCTATTCCTATTTTTAAAATACGAATTAGCGTAAAAAGTTTCCCCATTTTTTCCTTTAAACGATAAATACCTAGTCAAACAGTACCATAATTCATAAGTTCTTTGATTAACCTTTTTATTAATCATTGTGAAGAAAAATTCCGCTTCACATATTATGCGTACTTCGCTTATTTTAATTCTATTCTATTCTACAGTATCTTAAAGGTAACAAACGTTCAAAACAAAGCTCGTGTTGGGAGTCTTTTCTGGACAGACGCCTTATCCTCAATACATTAAACATTTCCTTACTCTGAATGTGAAACCTGGCTGCTATCGTAAACCCGAAACAAAACCATGTTAATTTGACCAGACGTGGTCGTCTAACGGAGAGTTCTAATTTTGATATTAATTGCAGCTAAAGGTTTAACTTCGAGAGCATCTCACGAATACGTACATTGCAGCGTTATAAAGATTATGTGTGTAAATGCGAAATTATACACTTCCAAAAATAAATAGGTCAGCACACACGTTTAGGAACGATTACAAGGTTGAGAGATAAGTGGACATTATTGCCATATGATTCCACGTAATTAAATACAAATCGTAATTGCAGCTGAATTTCACACATTAAAATTTTACTCCTGATTTATCAATCAATGAACCTTCATTTTATGGTCAACTTGTCGGACGACTTGGACAGCGGCTTGCCTTAACCTGACTGTAGCATGCGGTGATATCTTTTTGTAACCTGGTCCGCGGAGTCCGGCCGCTACTGATTTATCTGTTTTATCTCCGTCCACTTGAACTTTCCCAGGGGGGAATACTCGAAGTTTTCGAATTCTTGTTGGACTACTTGGGCTTAAGCGAACCTCTAAAACACCTTTCAGTTGAGGTGCAGTTGCTGTCAGAGCCACAGGGGAAGTTGTTGATGGGGTCAGAGGGTTAGCTGGCTGACTCGATGCTTCTCTGCTACTTCCGGCCTTCTTTCCTCTCTAATCACAGTATGATTAAAAAAGCATTGTTGGTTAAAAACTAATGATTAGTTTATATATTTTACGCTCACATTTTCATTTCTGGGAAAAACGAGACTCGAACAATTCTTGGCGATACGCAAACATATATAAACGACGACAAATTATCGCTTACCTTCGGCAATATTTCGAGTGCAACTGGTCCAAGTAAGAATTTTGCTCTAACGATTCTGGCTTTTGCCCCGTCACGGACGACTTGGACATTTCCATCTCTCCGAAGTGTAGACAAACCATGTAAAATCCCTCTAGTTGGTCTCGGGGTGTTCGGATTTCGATTTTTGTTCTTGTTATTGGAATTCTTAACTTTTTGTTTCGGTTTTCCTCCTGCCGGTGATGGTGATTTGTTTCCACTTCCTGCCTCATCCGATTCCACGGAAGAGGATGATGATGACGAGGAAGATGGGGAATTTTGCTTTCTCTTTTTTCCTTTCCCGGATCCAGAACCTGAACCCGAACTTGAACTCGTTTTGTTCTTACTATTTCCTTGTCTAAAGTTTGAGGATCGACCTTCTTCTTCATAAGTATCAACACTGTCAATTTTGACCTCGGAGTTTGCGAAAGGATTCTCCTCAACGTCACCGTCACTCTTCGGTAATGAATGCGATAATCCACTGATATTCGAGAGGAGAGACCTTTTGAAAAATGCATTCTCATTAAGAGGGAGTTTAAGATAGATAACATGGGGTGGGATTCCTAAGAGTACTGGGCAAATTAGTGCCAAACGGCTGTTCTATACCCGAAATGACTGGTTAATCCCCCGGGCGTTTATTTATTCCCGCAGAGTCAGCAGACTTTCACCACTTTCACCATAAGCGCAATGGAGAAAGACTCAGAGTTCAGGCGACTATTGAAGCCCCGACAATTATTCGGTCATTTACACTTTCCACAAGAAATACTCTGAAATACTTGATCGTACATTACGGCGAATGTCAAATATTGTGTGCATTAATTCATAGCGCGATACGGCAGACGACCAAATTGTAAGCCCAAATATTTCGAGTAATTGTTGCAGATAGTTGAATCGCGGCTTATTAGAATTACAAGCATTTTTCATTACCTGACTTGTCTATCAATATTTTCCTTGTTCAAATTAACGTCCCGAATGGCAGGTCCATTTTCGTCGTTAATTTCGTCTTCATCATCAATATCGTCACTTTCATCATCATCGTCATGGGCATGACCTGGCCCTAGAGGAATTGTATCATCGTCATCTAAATCCATCCTGGCATTGTTACTATTTTTCTTCTTCCCTTTTTGATTCTTCCTCGGTGGGTTACGATTACTATTCTTGTTTTTATTTCCCTTGTTTCCGCCCTTGCTTGGTCCACTGTATAAATTGACACGGAGTGGATCCATTCGTTTCTTTTTGATCAAAACATTCATTCGTCCCAAAACAGCGTCCATGTATTCATTGTATTTGACAAGATTTTGAGCTTTTGTCGGTTGTTTTTGTTTCGGACCATTTGGACGGGCTACGCTACTGCTACCCGTACCGGGTTTTCGTTTCTGCCCTGGTTTCACTTTGTTCTTTCTTGGTAGATTCCTTTGATGACTCTCACTCTCATCACGTGCCTGTCGGGTCAATTTTACGAGGCTACCGTTGGTGGTGGCCCCTGATTTCTCAGAAATCGGTTCAATTTCTGCTCGTGATTCTTGCATGATCATCGTTTCGTCATCGTCATCTTCTGCAGCATCTTCCCGACGATCAGCCCTCGAGAATAACTCTTCTTCTTCCGCTTCATCTTCCTCCTCGAATTCTGCTAAGAAGGAAGTTAAAAAATCCTGATTTAGTTTGACTTTGTAGGCATCTCCGGAAATGTACTCACATTCACGTGTAAACTGCTGATGAGATCAAATCTTTCGTTGTTAGTCATTACAAGTGCGTATATATGGCCACAATTGTGATTGTGAGACTAATTATTTATTTCTCGATTTTTTGAAGGAAATATTCGGTGAGTTGACTGTCGAAGGCAATTCTCATAGGGTTGGTTGCGGGGAAACTTTTATTAACAATGCTCTGAATTCTGGGTCACCCTGTAAATTACACGTGTTGTTATAGGTTGTATTGTTCCGGCGTATAATTTAGTAATTTTGACTTCGTAAAATATATTTTGTGTGAAACAGATTTGCGGTTAACCACTAACCACACTAACCAGAATTTTTACGGTTTTCCCAAGTTTACCCTAAAGAATTGACAAGCTTGTATAAAAACTCCCTTTCAACCCCACAAATAAAACCGTGAAACCGCCAAATGTCAACAAGATTAAGATCTTGTTGACAGTACTGGGCCCACCCTTCCTATTTCCGATAGAATACACGTCTAATTTTGAAACTTTGCTTTAATCATCATCACAGTCTCATTAATTAGTCTGAACTTTCTGGATGGTACACTTTTCTACACACTTGAAAAAATCCAGCGGGGCATCTGTAATCATGTACAGGTCGGTGCATAAGTGCGCGCCTAACCATTCCCTGGTATTCAGAAAATGATGTCTACAAAATGCTCAGTGGTTGTAATTTTGATAATTCGAACTGATTTGCAAGAAACTTGATAACTTGTATAAAAAAATAAATGCTTCCTCACCACCAAAAATTTTCCGCAAGATATCTTCAACACTGAAAGGGTCTTGCGGGATGGCATGACCAGTCTTATTCGTTTCAGTCTCATTTTCCCCATTTCCGTGACCATGACCATGACCCTGTCCATGTCCATGTTCATGACCAGCTCCAGGTCCTCCAGAGGAATTATTATGTCCATGTCCATGATCACCAGTCACATTCGCTGAATTATGCAAATCATGGGATTTTGTCCCTGTTCCATCTCCAAATCCAAACTTTTGTGTCGGAAAACTAGGAGTTTTGCTCACATTCTTGACACTACTCTCAAGTTCAAGTCCACTCTTGGGTTCCAAATCATCCAAATTACTATTGATACTACTTCGATTATTGTTATTATTGACTTCATACTTATTTTTCACATTCAACCCATTCGCACAATTACAATTCAAAACAAATCCAGTCACAAAAATAATTACACCAATGAAATAAAAATTATAGCTTTTCAATTTATTTGGATAAATTTTTGTGTTCAGGACCTCATCCTGTTCATGTCCCACTCTTGATGAACTCATCCTAAAGACTAAGACGACAAGAACAAGTCTAGTCTGACCACAAAATCTACACAGAGTACACTCACAAAACCACTGACTAAATAAACTTCACTTCACACTCTCATAAAAACGAAATGTACAAAAAATTGAATAAAAACTCCCAAAAAAAAGTATACAAGCTAGTACTAAATTGCTATTGCTGGTGCAGTTGCAGTTGCAAGTGTCGCTAAAATTAACTCAATTTCATTCAATTAAGATTTTGAATAGAATTTTTGGGCTTTTAACAGTTCTACTCTTCTTTTTTTTCATACATGCATAAAAATGTACTATATAAAGTTGGTCATTCAGTCTTGTGTGTGTGAGTTAATTTTTCACACTTGGTCGGTCTGATCGAGGATGAGATTGAGATTATGGGATACGCATACGAGGATGGATGAAAATTACACTATAGAAGGGCTAACACAAAAAAAAATGAGTTAAGTTAAAAAGGCCGTCGTCGTGTCTTTAAGCCAGCCGTACGTAAGGAGCGACAACAATCAGAAAAAAAATAAATGAGGTTAGGACGGTGAAACGTGAGTAAAGGAAAATGAATAGATGATGGGCAGGAGATTGCCTACAAAATAATAGGAATAATTACAAGTTGGTTTACAAGGATGGACTTTTTATTATAACGAGAGGGTTGTTTTTATTAATCGTGATGATGATCAAATCATGAGGACACTACTCAAGATATTGACAACAATGATGATTTGGTCCTAAAGATTCTTAAGAGGTGTAGTCGTGTTCGTGTAGTAGGTCTTGGTCTTAAGCAGTTTTCTGTGACAATGTGTCTTTTGTAGTGTAGTAGTGAGTAGTATGTAGTAGTCGTCGTGCAACAATCATCAACATGTGTTCTACAGATTGTAGAACTTGACTTTGTATAGTAAACGTAAACGTAAACGCAAAGTAGGGCCGATTTTTGACTCAGCTGGTGTTAAATATCAAATTTCTGTACCAGATGAGTAAATTGTCTACTAAAAACAAGTTTCTCTCTTGTATTTTGTGTATGTGTATGTAATGTAATGTAACACTCCAGGGCAGTGGCAACTGGCAACTGGCAACCGTCCGGGCCCTTTCTTAGTCTTTGAAGTTTAAAATGTGTTGTAATAGTTGAGATTTTGTTTTTGTCTTAATGAGAAGAATTTGGGAACCGAACCGATGTGAACCAAAAACTGAGAATAAACCCTTTTGTAAGAAATGACAGTGCTTTTTAAAAAGAAAATTCTGACCTACAGATCGACCCAGGCTCCAACCAGTTCAAATTATTTAAACATTCAGTTTTGTACACATGCTTAAAAATATGAAATCTTGGTGTGAATGTGCTGATGTGGAGTGTACTTTGCATGTTGAGGGTTTAGCTAATTGCAAATTGCATGCAAAAAACTATTTGCAGAAAAATAAATAAATAATAATTTTTACGAGTAAAGTTATTTGGAACACCCAGTCTTTATGGCAGTATGCAGTTGTGTTCCACTCATCTTAGATTTCTGCGAATTTGCATTAGTCCTACATTTCTGATTTTCTGACTAGCGAAGTTTTCTATGTAAATAAATTAGTATTTTTGAACATGGAAAATGAACACAAAATCTGAAATTGTAATTGTAACTAGCAAGCAAGCAATGTTCGAGAAATTGAGGAAATTATTGATAATTTTTGGGTCGAGGTATTGGAAAATGACAAAATGAGTAAAAGAGCTATTGAAATTTTAATTTCCGGAGACTAGTTGCACATAAATCAGCTAATTCAAACCAGAATGAATAGTTGAACTATTTATTCTAAAATTATAATTTTCACAAGCCAAAACAACAAAACTTGACCAGACCAAAACCATAATGACAATTTTTTAGGACAATACGACGGTAGTTCATTACAAAATGGTAATTGCAGTGAAGGAAGTGATGCGATGTGAGGAGAGGGCCCAGTTTAGGTTTAAGCGTTAAGCCTTATAATTTACCTCTTAATGAATGACGAATCTATTTGAGAATTCTTAACACATATTTATGCATGGGCGTTGGTGGCTTAGGCAGGAAAGAATTAAGATGTGTGTCAAATACACATTTTGTGTGCACATCTTCACTCGCACTAAATACATACGTGTGCGAGGTAACAGGCAATTTAGTATTTAGTAGTAGTAGTAGTGAGTCAATGGAAAAGGGATAGAGCTGTTCAACCTTCAACTTCAAGCTTTCAAAAGTGTCACACATGTTTGACATAATTATCATTTAAGTTGCATTAATCATGATCAATGTTGAATAAAGAAAAAAAAATGTTTCCCTAGGTGTATCTCTTGTCATGTGGTTCTAAATTATTCCTACTCATGATTTTCGCTAAATGTTGTGTAATGTAAAATTAACCAGGAAGGAGAGAAAAATCATTAACATCAGGATGAAATGCGAATTACCGCACTAGGGTCTCATATAGAAATTTTCAGCTAATCTACAGGGTGAATCAATAAAAGCCAGCACACATTGGAATATATGACCGTCGATTCGAACCCCATGAAAAAAGCCCTTACAATTTGGTGTTACTTGCAGGAGTTCAGTAAAGTTCGATCACAATTAGAGCCAATGACTGCAAAAAAGTCACAATGCATGTGTTCGCCTTACGAGCAACTACAACCTTGCACTTTTGTCAATAATACTGGAAAATGTGCTCGAATTTTCTGGTTCACCCTGTATATTACATACGCATTTTCTGGTAACAATCTGGCTCTGGATCGAATAAATGCGACAAGAACGTGCTATGATATGAACTACCCTGTACTCTGTACATAACAATGATAAAATGAATTTGCCCTTGCACTGTTCTACTGTAAAGCTAATGTCATTGTTTTTCTCTCTGCAAGCATATGGTGACCACATTTTGGTTCTGGTTTTGTTTTCTTGATGAAGAAAGGAACCAAAACACATAGTACCCAGCAGCAGAGCGAATGAGCGACCTCGGAAATAGGGTACTATAATTGTTCGACCGGACTCCCCAGAGTCAAGATTGTATGCTCGCTCGCGAGTCAAATTAGAAGAAAAACAGACACAAATTGTTCAATTATCTCAGGGAAGTTAAATTCTAAACCTTGACGAGAGGATTTACTACTTAATTTATTTATTTGACAGCATGTCTACCAAACCCAAATGAAATCTGCTCATATTTTAATTATTTAAAGTCCCAATCCCAAGCTATAAATAAGAACGCAGTCGGATTAATTTAAATATGTTACACCTTGGCTTCTGGTGTGTTGTTTTTATAAAGTTAGTATTGATCGCCCCTGTCGCATAACACACTTGCATATCTGACTAAATCGTTAAGATCCATCCCTCAATAAAATACATAATGTTAAGACATAAAAGAGGTAACGATAAAAAAATAAGTCAAAACCCCTGTGTTTTGTTTAAATATTTTCGATTCAACATTTTATTCATAACAATTTGACTTTTGTATAACAATGATTATACAATATGTGTAATGTATCTAAATAGTAAAGCCTGGACTAGTGCAAAGTGTAAAAGCTTAGTTCAAGTTCATGTAACAAAAATATTTTACATCAACATCTGATACTTTTTAAGTACACATTGCTCCCAACCCAGAAATGTTTGCACTGTCACAGGAATTGTAGCATAAAAGCTTTCATCAAAAAAACTGAACACAAATAGAAATATCATATGCATAATATGCATTCATAATGTAGAAACATTCATAACGTAACACTAAATTATATTCTTTAAATGTCAACTCGTAGTCGCGGCGCGGCGGGAATGTAAAAACTGATGCATCCAATACAATTAAACTGGAGAAGCTCTGGTTTGAGTTTTAATCTCACGCAGGAGATCCGGATCGCCAGATTTCTGTTGTAACGAACATATTACTTAGAAATCATTGGTTAACACTTATCTGTACTAGTAAAACTTATAGTTTGCACAATTCAGCAACTTACATCCTTCTTGGACAAAAGCGGGGCAAACATTCTAGCACAAATAATACGATCTCGTTCTTCCACTTCTTTCACCTTCTTGTTCGCAAGTTTGAGTTGGGTTTTTGCGGCTGTATTCGTTGGAACCAAACTCAAAACTTTCTCAAAATCCACTATAGCAGACACAGGATCGTTCAGACCAAGATTAGCCTGTCCTTTACGGAATAATCCTTTCTCATTGTTCGGTTCAAATATAAGAGCATCTTCAGCTGAGTGGAGAGCCTTTTCATTCTCATTCAGTTTCAAATAGCACAAACTTCGACTCAAATGACCGGCGCAAATCAATTTTTTCCGTTCTGATTCATCGTCTCCAACCAAAACTATATCATAAAAATAAAATATTTCCTCTTTACAAATGGTCTAAACTTTTTTATCAAGATTTGGAATCCTGTACAAGAAAAACCAATACTTACAAGCTTCGGCTGTCAGAAATTCTATGATGCGTTTATAAAATCTAGCCGCAACTCGAAACTTTCCTTGGTTGAAGTAATTGTAAGCCTTTTCCTTAAAGATGCGAGACCAACTGAGCTTCTCTTGACCATCCATTTCATAAACTTCTTTAGCCTAAACGCAATACATTAACATTAATCCTCATAGTTACAAAATTGGAGATCTGAAAACTTCAAGTTTCAAGAATTAAAGGAACTTACTCTTTCTATACTTTGTAATTCGACAACGTAAGTCACTGTCGTGTTGGATGGAATACCAAAAGCCTTATTTCCTTCTGAACCAAACGCCTGAGACGGCTGAATCGTTAATCTTGAAACCTCATGAGCAACAAATTTGTATAAGGAGTCCTCAACTCCAAGGCAAATATTGTGATCTGCTCCCTCTCCCAAATTAAACGTCAATTCTCTCTTGTCAAATACTTTGTCACCAACAGAGCCTTGCAGAGCAACTATAAAAACCCCAATAAAAATAAAGTTGAGTGGAGAAAATATAAACAGCACACACATGGAACCTCACCATAACAAAACAGCAAGGGCTAGACGAATTGACTGTTTGACGTGTTTGAATTGATAATGTGATCGTAGTGTTAGTCAAGGCACCTTGACAACCCATGTCTCCCTATACAAGGTAGAGTAACTTCCGGTTGTCAACAACCGAAAAATGTTGTTTGTTCTCA